>JAALXI010000091.1:0-18837 GCA_012977755.1 Fusarium nurragi | reverse complement strand
CTACAGTAGGTCTTTTAGGCCCTTAGACCACTATATCCTTATAATTACCCTCCCTCTTTAGTGGCTTAATCCTTAAGTTAGTTATTTATATAGGGGCTTTTTCCCTAGGCTCTTAGGCCTTATAGCATAGGCTCTTTAGGCTATATAACCACTCTATATATAATTATAACTTTATACCTTATACTTATTATACCTTTAGACTTTAACCTAATTAATTAGGTGCCAGTATTTATTATAACCTAACCTTATAACCTTACTAAAGGGTATTACTAATAGTGCCTAAATAATATAATTAATATTAGCTTTTAAGGTAATTATATAAATAACTCCTTATAGGTTTAATTTATATAATATAATAATAGGGCTATAAGTATTAACTGCCTATAATAGGGATTAAATATAAAACCTTTATATTAAAAAGACCTAACATTATAATTAAATAATTATAAGAAAATAGGGAAGGTATTAATTTAACTAATATTAACTTTTAAGGTAATTATATAAGTAACTCCTTATAGGTCTAATTTATATAATATAATAATAGGGCTATAAGTATTAACTGCCTACAGTAGGAATTAAATATAGAACCTTTATACTAAGAAGACCTATTAATATAATTAAATAATTATAATATAATTAGGGAAGGTACTAACTTAACTAATAAACTAAAAGTTAACCAGTTTAATTACAATGTAATTAGACCGCCTTCCACATTAGTATATAAGGAGCCTAGGCCACAGGGGCTACAGTAGGTCTTCCGGGCCCTCAGACCACTATATCCTTACACCTTACCACATTAAAGACGCTCCAGCAGTTATTAATTAACGATATCATTGGCTTATTTATAGAGCGCATAGAGGTTGTGGTACGGCTTCTAATAGCTAATTTCCCACCGTTTGAACCTCCACTGTTCATTACACTACATAACATGGTACTTTAACACCCTATAAAAGCCATGGCCGCGATACTTCATATTGCATCATTCTCCCAGTCGTCTTATCTCCTACAAAACCTCTCAGTCTTAGGGTTACAGTTATTCAATTGTATGTGATCGCACTGAATTATTCTTCAGCGCCTCTTCCGATTTCTTAAATCACTATGGCATCTCCTGCTACCATGACTGTACACTCTCCCGATGCTAGCGAACCCGCTGGGAGTCCAGGGCTTATATCTTCTCTCCACAAGCTTGCTTATGCCATCTCCCTGAAGCGTAACATTTCGAGCCCTCGCGTTAACTGTGTTAATTTCGAATACGCCATGGAACACACTTGCGAGGGGGATTCAACGGGAGATAAAGATGCTGTATCCGAGGCCTCTCATAAGGCGTCCCTCAAGAGAAGTCTTTCTGTCGCCGGAGTTAAAGACAGAGATAACTACAACAAGCAGAACAAGCGGGAATACCGGTCACGCGAGAATAGGACTATACCCCCGGATGGCACTGGAACTGATGATGAGGTCGTTGCCAATAAAACTAGAACCAGAATTCTGAAAGGTATTGATGATGCAGTCGCCGCTTCGTACGATAAATTTGTCATAAGTCAGACTTCTTTCGCCGATGAAAAGGGCGAAATCCATAGAGAAACCGCAGCACTTGAGAGGCTTCGGACTGATATAGATTTCGTGGACATAGTTATCCTGACAGAAGATATCTCTTGTGCCAGGCAAACCCGTACCTCTGTCTACCAAGGCATAGAGGCCTTTGAGGCCAGCCTGGGCAGCATGTTCATGGATGCCGATACCGTCAAAATGATACGAGAAACTTACTTAGCCGGAGCGCGAGAATCGGCGATACTATCGCATCCCTAAGCGAGTAGATCAAGGCCCACGGCAAGATTCAGTCACGGTGTATCAACTTGGCTGATAAAATCTACACCCGTAAGATGAAAGCCAACAAGATCAGTGCCCAGCACGACCAGCACCGTAAGGAATTGGCTGGTTGGAATACGATCAAGCGAGTCGTTAGTCTAGGTCCTGGGGGCATGTTCGCGTTGATGAATGTGCTGAGTGATGTGGGTGTTGCGTTGGACAGGGCGCTTGATACTGCCACAGCCATGACTACGGAGAAGGAGGATTCGGGGTTAGATGGAGTGGATGGAGAATCGATGGACTCGTCGTGATGCCTTTGCACCTTGAACTCTTTGGCTGGAAATTGTTTGGCGGACAGGTTGGATGTATCGAAGTCATTGTCTGCTAAATTCCACTACTATCACAATCGCGCATTGTTACAGACATCATGCTTCGACAGGATAGTATTCTCGGATCATATAAGTACAAAGGCAATTTTTAAACATGCAGGGCCAAGATTAGTCAAGACTCTCAGTCGGTCCAAGGCCTCATGCCTTCGCCCGCTTAATCAGTGCATCCCTTGAGCGCACTTTAATTCTCTCCACAAATTCTATCCAGTTACTTATGAGGTTAATAGCCCTAGTCTTTATGTTACAAGTCAAGTTTATATGGATAATTATAGTTTAGGCTTGGTTGAATATTATCGAGTTACAGCGGCATGAAAAGTCAAGATACGCTCAGACTTGGCAGGAAAGTCTTGGCAATATGTTTGAGTTTATACGAAACCACGCTCTGCGCCTATGCAGGCATCCCAGGCCATCCCGCAATAACAATATTCCAAATAAGCGGCCAGTACTTCGACTTAACCCATTCCCGTAGAAGATGTAATATATACACAATCTGATATATTCCTTTCGTGCTCTGCGTGGTCCCAATGCACACGCTCTGCCAGACCATTGTTTTTCGATCTTGTGGAGTTGTGATGATGAGGTGCCACTGATGACCCTGGATAATGATGCCAGGGATGAAAGTTGGCAAATCAAAGGTTTTCTTCTGCTTCGTTGCCTGCTCCACAAGTTCTTGCGCTATTGCCATCTGTCCTGGCTCTGCAGCTGCAGCCTTTTCTGCCGTTGCACACCTATCAGAGGCAACTTGAGCAAGATGGCGAAGGAACGTCCAGTGGGCATTCTGCCAGATGCCAAGTTGTAATTTCGCCCCGTCAAATCCAGCACTGGGCTTCTTAGTCTCAATGCTGAGAGCGACGGGACGGTGAGCCAGAGGTGTGGCATCTGTGAAGTTGAAGCACGCGCTAGGAAGGTCTCTTTGACAGCGTGAGATGGCGTCTATAACTGAATTGTTCTGTGCTAACAGTTCAAAGTCGTTACTGGGTTCTATGTATATGCTAAAGTCGACCTTCTTAGAAATTGAAGAGTTGGTATAGTCTGAGATGAGATTCGCTTGGGTGCTGGTATTCTGTTAGCGTCTGATTGATTTCTGAACTATTAAGGCGAGTAGCTTACCAGCCCATAAAGTTAACCAAGTGGGTATATAGACCTTGAGCTGGAGGGCGGAAGGCAAGTGACAATAGGGGGTTGTGGACTTCCATATTCCAATTTGCTTCGTGGTGTGAGTTTGAGCTGCATTCTGCTGCAGCTGCTAGAATCCTACCGACATCTTCTGGAGACGGTGTATGACCAATGGCATCTCGATCCGTAGAGAAATATGAACCTCCTCTGGCAGCCCATTTGAAGTCTTTGGACGATCTCGATGCTGCCATCAACGCGTCTTGCTGCGAGGTCGAGACAATTCCCTTTCCCTCCATAACAAGCTCAATCTCGTCTAGAAGATCCTCAAGCTCACTGGGTTTATCCTCAAAGAGCACCAGGTCTCTAAACTCGATGCCTCGCGTATCCAGCTTCAGATTTAGCAGTTGTTTTCGCGGTGAGCTCTGGCCAGACACTTGGCTTGAATGGTAAGAAAGATGCGATGATAATGAGTGCTCAGAGTCAGACCGCAAAGACCTCGCGCGTTTTGGCTTTGGCGTTCTGTCGTGGTCTTCGTTCTCGCCATTGCTGATTTGTGAATTCTGGCGTTTTGTCGGAGATAATGGAGGCATTTCGGTCAAGGGACAGTTTTCGGAAGGATCAGGCGTAACAGGATGCTGATGTCGCTGGCGCTTGGCCGGACGTTGAATGTCAACGTCCTGACTGATATGTTTCGGAATATCTTGCAGCCACGCTTCTATAAAGGTCGATGACATGCTTGTCGCGGTTTTCGTGTCAATTTTGATGACTCTGTTGTGAGAATGGCAATCGTTGTTATTCTCAGATGGGGGATATGTCCGAGTTCGTTGGCGGGGTGATATCTTTCTGGCGTCGTGACCAAGGCTGACACCTACCTCTTTCCGGTACAGTAAGCCCCGCAAGTCGATCGCTTACATACACATACTTAGTCAGCAACTACAAACCCAATCCGGATTGTTTTACTCTTCAGGGTAAGTTACATGCTTGAGATTGTTTCCCAGTGCAATCCCACGTTTTATAAACTTTCAAATAAAAGAAGACCAATTAAGGAAAATGTTTATTGATCTCAAAAGCTCGTGCTGGTAGATCCACTTGGACTTCTTTTTCACGATTTTGTTTTATCGTTAAAAATTATTGTTTGACCAAAACGTTACTGCTTAAAAATCCACCTGCAAAAGACAAATGCCGTTTTTGGATCACTTTTATCAATAAATTCACAATACTGCTTCGCATGTTAAAAAATATTTCTGTTTGACTATGTTCTGGCTCTTATGTCTGATTTCCACATCATGCAATCGACGTTTCAATACAGTAACATTCCGCCTTTCTCTCATGTTGGATCAGACTTGGTAAGTTTTGAAAGATTATTAAATCCATTAAATGCCATTTTCTAAATAGCGGAACGTGCGACGGTTTCTTGCCACGACCAGCTTGGCCAATATATAATATGTCGACATAGTAGTCCCGGATCTGCGTTACAGTTTCGTCACCTAACTTGACTGCCATCTTGTATTTTTTGTTACTAAAAGTTCAAATGTTATTTAGGCTGGATCCTGCGCGACAAAATCCCTAACAATCATGCCATATTTAGTTTAAGCTTTTGATCTGTTCAACAGTGTCTCTCTCCTTCGAAAATGAATTCATTATGACGAAAGCAAAACACCAGACTGAAGGAATAAACAAACACAATAAGACTGGCCGTTTCTCTCTTGGCTGCTCGTTTTGCCTTTTCACACACACGTCTCCAACACTCAATATCCATGCGAATGGAATCTCCGAGGCATGACTGACAGGATGTTACTAGAGACTGATAGTTGATAAGGCTTGGAGGGCTAGCAAGATCATGCTGGGCATCGAATCAGGTAATTAAACTCCCACAAGCCGTATCTTGAATCATGACTGCTGTCATGAAACATACGATTTCTAGCTAAAAGACCAAAAACCGTCATCCATGGAAAGCCCTTGTTGAAAGAACGCCTCTTTGAAGTTTATACCTGACTCTTATAAAGGAGCTGTTTAATAATCACACTACCCGTAGTGCGGCAGGATCTGCCAATATGAGAGGCCAGATTGCTAGTACTGCCACATATCCTACAGGTGACTCTAGCGCGAAGCCATGGTCATGCATCGATGTAATCGGCTCGACTTTGGAATTTATTTGTCTGATGTGATTTAGGTAGACTTTGTGATAACTGCGGCTCTTTCGTAAGGTTTAATACTTAAGGTGCGGTATCATTTATGTAGAAGGACGCACGGAAGGTAATACCAAATGGCTAAATGCGAGATTTGAGGACCTCTCTCATCGGAACTCCGCTGTTATTTGACGACAACTTTCGGTGCAGGTTTACTCTAGCACACTGCAAAGTTATCAGTTGAGGATGAAGAGTATACCAGATTGCCAGAAGATGCCTGTGCCTTTATCGTGGTATGATAAAAGGGCGAAACGCTGTTAGGAGGGCGACTGGAAGAGATGCGCTTTCGGCGCCAGAACAGTATCGTGGACTGGCAAGCCTCGCATTGAAAAGAGCTCTTCCAATTTCACACAGCGCTTCTACTCCCACGTAGCGATCAGGAGTCATGTTAGCTGCCGGGTCCTGAGTACCTCACAGACAGCTAAAAACACGGTAGTCTTCTTTCATTCAATAATAAAAAAACGCCGGACTTCGAGGGTCGCTTATTATGATACACCTCACTGGCAAGGGCCACCACATGGTAGGGAACGTACTGAATTTATTCCAAGAATAATATGATAATATGACATTTTGTAGCGGAGTAAGCCGGGAAAAAGGCACAACGTAACGCAAAAGTTCACGGTGAACCTAAAGAGACGACAAAAGTAGGTAGTTTAACCAATCTTGTAATGGTTTGGATATTTCCAGTCGTCTCACCTGAGAAGAGCGTGTGGGGGTGTCTATAATATGGAGTTAGTGTCTCGGCCAGTACCACCTTTCTGTGAGTCTGGCCTCTGAAAGTGATCCCCACGGGACAAACTAATTTTGGTAAAATTCCCGGTGAAACCATGGCATGTAATCGTTCAGTCACCGAAAGCTTGCTAGCTGGCCCGAGAAGTTGGTCGCTAGTATTTGCAACTTGGGCAAACAAAACCTTTTTAGGCAAATCACATATCCACGTCAGAGTAAGCCCAATGTATTACTGCCCATAGGTCATTCTAATTTACATATTCGTCGCTAATGACTAGCCTAAAGAACGTGTGTGCGCTATCAGGGTGGTGCCGATTTTATCGGAGAAGGCCAAGCTTCGTGGCCAACCGCCAAGGACACAAAAGCTCTGCCTGTAAAATTCCCAAGAGACTCTGAGTCCCGTAATACCCGTTGATTCTCATAATAACACGGAGCTAAGATATTCAATATATAGCGAAAGCTACGCCCTGTCAGATACTACTCAAATGACAGGTTGTTAGAGTTATAATTCGCGAATACTACCAGGCAGCATATTGTCTCTACACGAAGGGCACGAGTACATGCGCTCTATAGTCCTGTAATCGGCTATCACGGAACTATCATTACTATTTTGGAGGCAGTAAGACACTTTGTAGCCTCACATACACTTCCAAACTGTCATCCAATTACCCCTTACTGTGGTCAGGCTTCTCCTCGACTTTGAGTTGAGTATCTAGCAATCTGGCGACCATGCATTCATCGTGGTCGATGTCAACTTGTTAATTCCAAACAGTTTGTTATTTATGAGTCTTGACTCTTGGTCTTCGTAGACGTCATTCTCCACGGAAGAGACCGTGGATAGAGCTAATGTTGGGCAATGTGAAACCTCGTTTGTGGGACTTTCCCGTAATATCTCATGCGACTCGAGATCGGAAAGCGGGAGGGTTGACAGTGTAGTCTTGGGGCAGACCTGGTGTTCGATGGATGGGTAGTTTTCGCTCGCGCGACGAGGGGTACGAACAGAGGCACAAGAAATGAGCAAGGTAGGGGCAAATGGCTCGTACACCGACCTCACTATTTCGATGTTCTGCGTCGATATCCAGCCTGCAGCTTTTGATCAGTGCAGGGTGGGTAGGTAATAGAAAGCAGGATTGTTTCCCGAGAAGGACGTGTAATGCAAGGTATGTCGACGGTAGCGCCTTATCTTCCTCGATAACAGTAGAGAAATAATCGACTGGAAAGAGGTTCTATATGAGACTCAAGACTAATCCATGCCATCTTTCGGTATGGCGCTCTCCCCGAGTTTACCGAGGGATGCGATATTCAAGTTCAATTCATTTCTATGTCAAGCCACCGGGTGAAAGCCCCGGCTGGACTTCGTACCTATATAATGGATGGTTTTATCTGTCAAAGGCGCTCGACTCTGTGGCTGGTCGTACAGTGGTAGAAACGAGATAAAGAACCAAAATATGGCAGTACCAAGCCTCGTTCACCAGGATCCAAAATCTTGCGAATAGTTGACCAGTCCACACGACATTCGAGGTTGCCGTCGGACGTACAAGTCATTGGCTGGCATTTGGGAGATCTCGCAATAACCTTGTCCCCAAAGGCCAGCGGGCAAAGACGCGTGAGCGAGAAGCTTGGGCTGTGGATGCGGTACCATGTGGATGAAGGCCACCGAGGAGATATGCGGTTAACACGGATGATGAGACTATCGAGAAACGCATACCGTAGCCACAAGAATAGCGAAATATGAAGGACTCCGACATGGCCGAGATTCGACGTCGTCGACGAGGATGAGCAATGGAATCACGTGCCGCCAACATTCGCGCCAACGTCGCGTGTCGATATAGTGGAGACCCCTAAGATTGAGAAGAGAAGAGTGCGTCTAACCGCTTGTTATTATAATGGTCCATATCGTGGATAAGGAGCTCAAAGCGACGGAACTTCACACTCGGATGGACATTCACGCCAAAACATACACGTTGCCCTTCTATTAGACAATCGTCACCTATACGTGTAGATTAGCAGTCGTGAAAAAGGCGTCTCGCTCTGGCCTCCAGCTTGCCGATGCGATGGCTTGGAGGACAATCATGGCTTGCTCATGGCTTAAGTCACGACTTTGCTCTGACTGAGAATGCGGAATATAAATAAAAACAGCCCTTATGCTGCGTAGACTAAACCGGGTAATAAAGGCCGATATTCAAGACAAGGCATGGCGAAATATTTGAAGGGGTTGGAAATGGAGGGTACTGGCAGTTTGCAAGCATTCCAGTCTTTCGTCTAACTCTTGCTTATAATCGGCTACTCTTCATACGCAGCTCGTGCTACGCGGTAATGGTTCAGCTGGAAGACATTATTTGGTACTGGAATGTACAGGAACAATAACTGGCCTTCAGTCTAGGAACTGTATCGACTGAAAATCGTAACGTCGCTTTCAAATGACGTAGCGGCGAAGAATGGCTGTGACTATCCTCGACCGTCGCATACGAGCGGCTACTTACAGCAAAGACCAAGTCATACCAGTTCTCGCCTTGGCGGCAGCTTCGCTAACAATGCCATTTTTCCAAAAGAAGTTACTTGAACAAATAGACAAAACATCAAGCAGTATTTGTTTGCCCATTAGATGCCTAACGGGAATATAACTGGAGGCCTCCGAGGGTGTAACCAATCCTCCAGTATGGTTAAGCAACCTTGATCCCGACAGGCACAATGCCCTCGGAAAGAACGCAGCACTCACACAGCAGGATATCACGACACCCCCGCCATTATTCACCCGTTACCTCTCCTCCCTCGACCCTAGCATCTTCCACCTGCGTAGGCATCTACTGCAGGTCACGCCCAGTCATCTCACTCGGATTTCTATCAGCCTCTTTCTTCATAATCCTCAGACACTGCTCCAGGCTTACCTCCTCCGCAATTTCTGATCTCGCTTCTTCATCAGGGTGCGCGCTTTGGTAAGTACTCCCAGTCGTTCTCTGTGAGTTCTGTTGGTTCTTGACTGGTCGCTCGTCTAGTTGATGATGTTTCGGGCGTGAGTCACTGCTTGTTGCCCCTCTGCCATAACGGTTTTAGCTACCTCACACATTGCCTCTACGTTTTCCATAGCGGCTGTGTAGAGGATGTTCTCATCCTCGGCTTGCTTGTCAATTTTGCCAAAGTGGCTATCTAATATTTGGGCAAGTCGCCTCTAAAATGAAGCGAATATAGACTTGCGCCTCTTTGGTTCGGTGCCATCTAGTTGGGGTCGCAGTGTTGGCCATTGTCGTGAGGATGGCATCTTGTGCGCAGCGCAGGTTTGGCTCGAGATATGGTTCGTCAAGGCTCGGCATCTGCGCGTGTGGTGGTAGATTAGCTACAGGGACAGCCATTCCTGTGATGATTGTTGGTAATTACTTGTAGGATTGAATGAAGGTGAACCCTACCTGTTGAGTGTGATTTGGCTCTTCCCTGACAAGCGACATCGCATGTAACATGGTGGTGGGTGTTCAGATGAAAATAAGACGGCGAGGAAGGGTCGGAATGAAGGAGAGGAGACATTAAACGGAGAAGAGAAAACATAAAAAGGGACATCACTCTACTCACGAAGCCAAAGCGACAAGTCATCTCCAGTTAAAATTAACCTTCCTATTGAACTCCTCGATGATTGCCTGGAAGGGATTCGAGTACTTATAGACTGAGATTAAGAATCTATTGCACGGAAAAGCAGAGCTGTGCATAAACAGTACGTGGCTTTTCTTTATACCTTTGCGAGAGCTTAGTATGGCGGTGTTTGTGATTGACTTTCTGATGTTGTTTTGTGGCAAGATTCTTATCGAAAGTGTGATATTGCTTATAATGAATGATTGTCCCTTTCTATCGGTCATTACCTTTTTAGTCTCTTGTTTATCGGCCAATGCGTTTTGTTTGAGAGTGCAAAAGTTCCAGACATGATGATTTCGGGATGCATCCAGTTTACCCCTGACCGCCACGAGAGCTTGAATGCCAATTGTTATGCGGAGTACGCAGCACTGCTTCTTAAGACCACACCAGCGCAACCCTACAAATACAGGTCATTTGCCAGTAACAAGACCTTCGTAAATAGGTTGCCCGAAGAGCCAACGATTTGGTCAACTACGTGATATCTTGGGCGAGTGTCATATTAAACCGTCGATTGAACGACCCCCTGCCCTAAATCCAGCGATCAATCCGTGCCAGAGAGATCAAGCGGGGATAAGCCTTTTTTATCGTAATCAATCTCTTGTCGTAATCAATCGCATCTTATCGCTGGGTGCAGGGTGATCAAAGGCAACATTTCCCCGCGACAACAGATGGCTCACCAACAGTATTAAACAGGATCAAAGAAGACTTCACGCCGATAACTAGCGGCTTCAATCCGCGCAGCAAAGCGACGCGGATATAAAATGTCTTGGATCATTTAGTCAATCCATCATTTACTGGCTTAAACAAGTACCCTCTCGGCCCCGGAGTTTGGTATGGTGGGTGCATCTTGGCCGAATGTGCCAAACGTAACGGGAATCATGTTGACAGGTCAATGTAGAGTCGATACCTTGGTAAGAACATTTCCTCAAGCTGTCCTCGCGCTGAGAAGCGGCCTCTCGATTGTCTGCTCCGCGATCCTGACAGTTGGTGGAGTCTGGCCAAGATCCCGAGATTAAGCGCGGGGACAAAAAAAGTAGTTTCGAATGTTCATATCGCGACACTGAACCTGTGGTGCAAGTCTCTCGATGGCGCTGTCGCAGGAGTTGGATTCGGTGTCAAATTTGGTGTCGATGTCTTGTTTGGATTTGAGCTCGGCTTCAGCGGCAGCGAGAGAGGGTTCGAGGGCTGTAGCTTCGGTAGTGTACTTGTCTAAAATCGTAGTGACTTCGGCGGGACACTCGCGCCCTTCTGCGCGTTCGCGGTCGGCGATGGACTGAAAGCCAGCCTTGAGTGCTTGGGCCTGGTTGTAGCTCTGCATGACGCTGTCGCGATTGACCTTGGCATCGCTGCACTCCTTTTCGACGTTTGGCCTTTCTACAGTGATCTCTTGTTTCCCCTTGATGCATGCCTCCAGCTGCTATTTGTCAGTGGCCAGCTTTTCCTCCGCATTGTGGAGATCTGTCGTAGCGTTGTGCTTGAGGCCTGTTAGCCAAGAGCAATAAACTTTGGAGGGCATCGTGGAACGAGGTGTCGATGGACGACTTCTTGTCTCGAGGCTTTCGCTTCCAGCCCGAAAGAGAAACGAGACAGCGGTGTCGGGAGTGTCGGGAGTGTCGGTAGTCCTTACGCGTACGTGCCTCGATGGTCTGGTGAAGGAACTGCGCGATGTCGTCGAAGGAGACATGCTTAGTGATGGTGCTGTGAAGAATTATGGTGCTGAGTAACTTCTCGGCGAGGTTTTCTGACTCAATTGCGCGGGGACGTGGGCTTTGTCGATTAGCTCCCATGGCCACTTTCCCGAGTTGTGGTAGATCTTCTTGAGCGCAGTCGTGGTGCGCGCGTTCTCGCCGTGGAGACGCTGGGGAGAGATAATGATATCGAGATCGGAGTCGGTCGGCGCTTCGGAGATAGCTCGTGAAGCCAGGATTCCTATGGATTGTCGATAGAGCTTGAGGGAGTGTGGTCATTTGTGAATGATGGAGTGATGATATGCGTGAGTGTTGGATGAAGGGAGTGAATGCAGCGCCAGGCAAAAGAGTGTAGGTGCGTGAAAGCGTCGCGAGGCGGAGGGAAATAATAAGAAGAGGAAAATTCGAGCACAACAAGTTGCAAACGCGGCATATTATGGAAGAAGGAAGAAGCTGAATATGCAGGCAGCGGGCTAAGATTTAGAGAAATTGCTTGACAGTTCTTAACAGTGGTCGAGTGAATTTAACTAAAACAAATGAGCGAGGTTTTGCTTGTAGTGATGTGAAAGTTACCGCCAGTGATCAAAATATGTTTAATAAGTAAATGATAACTCGATCAAGCCGGGGTACGCGAAGGAACCAGTGGTCAAATCTAATTTCATGAATCGGCCGTACATACAGAGTCTCGGCGACATCTCCGACACGCATCATGCCCTTTCATGCCATTAGTTTTGATGTTTTCGGTAACGGCAAGCACTAGCAAAAATTAGGCCCCGAGAGGCATTGCGAAAAGTGACTCCGATGATCCGCAACTAGACAAAGATGAGGCTTGGGCTGAGTTAAATTAAGAATAGACCGTTGCGGCCAGCTAGCTAGAGTAGGACGGCGAGAGGCAGTATAAAGAAGGGTTCTAATCATCCGGTATAAATCACATATCATACTACAGAACATTCGATATAGGTAAATGCTTTTTTATTTTCAATTAATATCGTCATAGGCAGCACCTCGGCCAAGAACATCAAGATGCGCTGGTATTAACTGCTGTCACTCATCACCACAAGCAGCGCAACCTTTTTGAAGATAAATGGAAAGCACCATAAGGGCTTTTAGAATCTTTTCGGACTGATCTACCTTATAATTTTGTCTATCAGACATTTGGCTGTCGCCACTCTCGATTACCAGGCTGCGCCCACAGCAGAACTACCCCCAGAGTAAAGTTTGTCGCATTGATTCAATCAAATGCGCAAATGGTCGCAAAACACTCGCCTTCAATAGGAAGTCATTGAATCTGTAATTAGACCTGATTGAGGGCGACCTTCTCGGTCTCGGAATCTCCTACATGCGACGTTAGGGCAGATGTAGAAAAAGGGGCACTCAAGAGGCACCAACTTCCACATGTCGCATAGCTCTGAAAATTTGTAGATACATAAAACAGATAGTGATTAACGTATCACCAACTTCTAGTTCATTTTTTAATGAATGTTTGGGATGTTTCTTAAGATTAAGGTTTAAGTTCTGAACTCTCAAGCTTCATCATCTTTAACAACTTCGCCGCTTTCGTTCGTTTTTAGCCTTTCGTTTCCCGTGTCGTTACCATCCCTGCCCAAACTGCTCCCCTGACTCTGTCTTGTTGCCCGTTCGCTCTCCCAGTCTTTCCCTTCCCGTCGTCTCTCTGCCTCTGCCTCTAACTCCACTACCGCCGTCGACATCACCACCAGCTTCACCATCACCACCGTCTTCACCACCACTAACGCCGCTAACACCATATCTGATTCTCGCTCTGCTTCTCATTCTGGCTCTACCTCCGTCGCTATTCCCGACATTCCCGACCATTATGGTAACGTATGAAGCAACCAGAAGCGTCTCATCGCCAGGATTCATAAGACCTAAAACTCAGGAGGATATCACCACTAACGACATTACTAAGGTCGAGACTAAGGCCAACTTGATTCAGACCAAGACTGCTTAGAGGGCAGATAAGAGTAGACTTTAGGGCAAGCTCTCCCAGTTACTTAGGGAGGAGATCAGTTTGACCCATGACCCGTGGGAGGGCAAAGGTGATCTAGCTTTATTCGCGTTTGCCGAGGTGGGTGGTAATATCATGGAGGAGCATGCTCCGGAGTGGGCCCTGGATGGCCTCGTTGATCTTCGCAATCAGCTTTCGGGATAAGTGGTGTTGTCTGGGTGGTGTCTTTTTTTTGGTGTTATGTGACTGGGCGATAAATGGGCCAGCCGTGGCCAAGGAAGTTCTTTTAGACGTTTAAAAACGTTGAATTGCTTTTATGTTTTTTATATATTTGGCTATGGCCTTTTTGGCAATGCACTTTTCTTGACCTTTCAAAAATAACGGTATATTGATCTATTGGTGAAACGCTGTAGTCCACCTTCAATAAAGACGTAGCGTCTCTTTTGCGATCTTATATTGATTGGCCTTTGCTAACTTACTATATGTGCCATTGACTACTTACAGTTAAGCTCGTATGTTGAGACACTTTCTGTATTATAAAAGGCCAGCTGGAGACTGGCTTAGATTCTTACGGGTCGAGGCCCACCTTATGTAAAGTTATCATATAGATTTCAATAAGTAGAAGTAGTAGTTTCCTGATCATTTATTGTACATTTGCTGTGAAATCCTTATAATTATACACGGCTTTTCAAGAAAATCCTTCTTTCAAACCCAGATTGCTCGCTGGTTGGAGGATCGAGGAGTATAGCCACAGAAGATGTCGCTAAGCTTTCGATAAGAAAAACTAGTAGTGTTACATCTATTTTTCATGTATGAAGCGTCAAACTCTTTCAACTATACCCATACCCTTAAATACCTCCCTTTAGTTTACAGACTACTTAAATATTGGCGAATTGAGAAGCATGGCAAAGGAACTTGTCACGTGCCTTTTGAATTGACCAATAGTTATTATTGACCAAAAAGTTACATTTTGGGCAAGAAATACTTGTGATTAACCTCCGACCTTTGCGAAAGGTCTCGGGAGACATACGTGCTACATATCGGTTTCAAGATCAAGAAGCCCAACCATTCAAGCCTCCACATAGAATTTGAGTTCACAAACGACTAGTCTCTGATATAACTACATGATGTCAAGACTCAATCCTTTATAATCATGTTTAAGGGTGGAGAAATTTGACCTATTGCTTACAGCCTACCTCGGTTGACAGACCGAGAGGCACAACCATAGGACTAGCTACGACTCGTTGGATATGGCTAATTGTTTACCCGCCTGTCGCATTACATTCTATGAACACTTGACTAGCCAATTGAAGCTGTCCGGTAGGGAAATAAATGTAGTATTATATCGTGGTATTAGGATGTAGATTGAGAACCGTATGCGCTTAGGCTGTTTTGCAGATTATTAATTATCGCAATCAATTTTGACACGTGAGTGAACATTTGAAGGTTATTTCCTGACTGTTAACCATCTCGTCGTTGGACCCGCTTTCTTGGATCAGGGGTAGCACGACGCGCTCAATACTTGAAGTCGAGAGGAGGCTTGTAACGTTACCTCTCAAGATTTGAAGTAGTTCATCATAGTATTCGGCTTCTAGATATCAGACCAGGACCAGCCCTGTCTTTAAAACTGTGAGATTGACGTCACTTCTCGGCAAATCCTTGAACGTCGTTATACGGCGTCATTTCCGAGAGGAGGGTGGCACAGTCACGTTTTCGAGCATTTGAAATCACTTATTGTATCTAGTTCATCGTGGGATTCAAGACGCGGCATTCAATTTGACAATTTCGGCAAAGAGGCATCATGGCTGATTCTTTTACTGACTGGAGCTAAGAGCCGTAAGACGAGAACCAGGCTTGGTGAAATGTTCAAAGCGTAACAAATTGATTAGAAATCACTCTGAGAATACTGCTAACCTCAGTATGTAAGTTCAGTCAGATCTAGTAGTTGTCTAGTCTTGTTGCAATCTTTGACCATGTCAATTACTTGGAGAACATGGTGGTGGACCAGCGTCTGACATATCACCAGGCGACTCTACAGTAACGCTTTTATCCGGCATGCAAATACATTTTTTATAGTCAGTATTGGTCTCCAGTTCGATTCGCCTCTTTGAACCAACGCTCACATGAGGAAGAGGATGCATCGTAGCATGAGCATTTCCACGAGCGACCATATCAGCAGCGTCCCAAAATCATCGAGAATCGCCCCGGTCACGAATCTGTCGGCAGGCAATAAGTCACTGGAGATAATGTTAAGTGACGCGGTTTGTTTCGCGAGTAAACAAGTATCTTCTCACTTCGCCTGGTTTCATCGCTTACGTCATAGGTACTGGGAAACGAGCAGCAGGGAGGCAAGCCATAGGAATTCAACTATTTTAACTGGTCTATCTATTAAACTTTAAGATTTCTTTAGAGCTGTTATGGGAGACTACGTGGGCAATGTTGCCGTGGCTGATTGAGGCTGATCTTATCGTGGCTAACTAAGTCAACCACCATGAGTTGAAAGACCGGGATGCACGTGACTGTGCAGCTCTCCAATAATGCCAGAGAAGGAAAGGCAGTACAGGTGCTCCGGGTCGTGGACAAAAGATGTGCAAGAGGAGGAAGGATACACAGCACAAGGTAGGCTTGGTGCATTAGAGAGTCTCTTGCCGCCCCCTTTCATGGACACATTCCGGAGCCGCTCCGTCGCGTATGGATCCACTCCGGGCCGGAGACGATCCACTTGACTCCATTACCGAATATCTAGCCGGCAACATCTCGAAGAAACTCTACGGTCGACTGTCGCTTCAGAACCTAATGCAACAAAACTGCTCTTATTACTGTGCACCAAGGCATCGAGGACGACGTTAGCCGGTTCGTACTGCGTGGACGTATCACGTATGTCCGTGAGCTTGCCTCTTGGTCCTTTGTGCATGCGGCTCCCAATCCGAGGATTCCAAGATCAGAAGCGATCGAATCGAACATCAAGTCCTTGTTCAGGCCGCTGGGTCCCTGACTGCGGATGATGTGCTCCGCGAGCTCCTGGGGATCTTGAGGGCCGACGAACTGCTTGTTGTCCGGGCTGCGTGGGATCTCAAATGTTATAAAAGTTTCTGATGCTGGTCCAATTAGTATGTTATTTTCAAGCCTGCTTATGACGGTTGCGGGAAACATGCCGCTTAATGTCAAGCAGCCATGCGATATAGAGCTGCAGTGTTCTATCGCAACTACTCACGCAAGAGGCAGTTGAATCACCGTACTGCTATCTGCTGCTGCGTGCTGATCGCACAGGCGCTCTCTCGCATGATTCGACTCACGGCTTTTCCGGGTCTGTTTGGGAAGCCCCCCAGTGAAATCCGCTCGATGAAGAGTTGAACATGCCACATCGTTTCACAATACCGAACGCCGAGCTGAACAAGCGACAATCCGATCATCCCAAACTTACAGTAGACCAGTTAGTCCGGGCCATTGTAAAAACGGCGTTCAATGGTTACAGAGGTAAGAAAGACCCTGTCGAGGGGGCTGAACCTGTGTTAAGATTACTTGAGTCGACGAAGGGTGAGGCGCTTGATACGGCATGGCAGCCACGTGCGGAGTGTTACTCACACCAGGGAAGCCGGGCATAGGCGCGGGAGGGAAAGCAGCGGGAGGAGGAGCTCCGGGCCCAACGAAGCGGAAAACGGGCCTGATGAAGATCAAGCTGTGGGGTTGTATCACGGGATCCTTCCATGGTGGGAGTTTGTTTGTGGCGGCAGATGCAAACACGTTGGTCAAAGCCTTGAGTGTCTCGGTATCTTCCTCCTCAGCTGCCTTGGCCGCTTGCCAGCTTGGCCATGTATTCTTCAGCGTTTCGCTGGAGGAGATAGTCCTTGTATTGAGAGACTCTACACGCATCGTAGTGGGCGGCGCAGTACTGATGGAGCGCCTTTTCGCGGCCGCCGTGTTGGATGTAGTGATGCTCGTCGCCGACGAGGCCAAACAGTTCTGGCGCGTACGCACGATTTACTTGCTGGGAGAATAGGCATTGAGAATGAAGCTCGGCTTCGGCCCACCTCGAGACTCAGACCCTCTGACTTGGGGGTCCTATACAAATCCTGAAGTGGAAGAGTCGTTGGCCGATCCAAAACCACTGTGCATATTGATTAGCAGGTATCAAGATGGCCGTTTTTCTAGGTAATACCTTGCGTCCGTCGACTTGTAGAAAGGCGACAAAGCAAATTCGCGGGGATCTCGAAAACGATGCAGCTGATGTAAAAGACGGAGAGAACGAGGTTGTAGTCGTTTCCCTTCATTCCGAGGTTTTTCCCGAGATCTTCGTTCTCATCCACAAGAGATTTGTTGGTTGTTCTTAGTTAACGATTCTCGTTTCGGTAAAGGAAAAGGTGCGAACGGCAAGCCAGTGGGGGCAGATGATGAGATTCGAGGTCTTTTGTGAGAAGTCGATTATTGAACGCGACGTGGAAGTGTCCACAACGCCAGGGTACGCGTGTACCAAAAACCTCTTAGCATCTTGCAGAGCCCTCCTGCTCAGAATCAAGGGAAGCTGTTGGCTGTTCCTAGGGAGTTGGGCTCGTATTATAATTGCCAAGCAAGTATACGACAGAAAGTCCTAACGGTAAGCACATTGGTGGGTTTTGTGAACTATGTGATAGGGAATACCAGGTTAGCGTCGAGCGTGAGTTGAAGTTTGGTTGACGTCCTGGAACACACCTCGGTTGCGATCAAGGATAGTAGACAGAGCAGCATTGGAGCCGTCTGCCGACTCAGACTTGCCGACGACAGCAACCAATGTACCCCTCCGAATATAAAGCTTCTGCGATGCCGACAGAGTCACAGAGAGTAGCGAATATGGTGGGATATTTGAAGTGAAGACGTTCGTAGGCGCTCTGCGTGTCAGAGAATCAGCGGCTATTCTTTCAGACCTTGCTCGAGTATCGACACGTCCCTGAGCTGGCGATGTACCAGCTCCCGTACAGTAATTCGCCGTCTCTCGGCTGGGTCGTCCCGCTGAGAATACCGGAGTTATGCGAAGCAGCCGGAGTAAAGACCACAGACTCCATGTGCCGTCCTCATGACTCGAGCGCATGGCCATCCGATTCTGGCTCAGTTACGAAACGCTAGGAGCCGTCGCCGTCGTTACTCATCTGGATCGTCATCCTCGCCGGCGCTGCGGTCATCATCTATCCCAAGACACGCTGCCTTTGCCCATTTCCATTTGCTTGGAGGACATGCATCCTGTCTGACTCGTGTCGCATGTGGTAAACCATGCTGGCTCAGCGGAAGAGTCTGTTCTGGACTGCGTGACGGTCGTTAGCGACAAGGGGATGGGCACACGCGTGAGCACCGGCCATGAG
>JAALXI010000090.1:0-114524 GCA_012977755.1 Fusarium nurragi | reverse complement strand
CCCCCCCCCCCCGTTACATGGGGTAAGGACTATCAACTAAACTATTAGCAGTATAAGCGTTGGACCGATACCAGATATCGCCAGGGACAGAAAAACCACTGAATTAACAAGTGGGACCCCGGGCTGAGCATCTATCTCATCTCTGCACTCCCCCTCGCTCCGGCCATGTGCGTGACGGGAGCATGGCGGTGGAGATGCATACTGAATGTGTTACGTGTGTAGATGATGATCTCTGATGAGGCAGACAAGAGGGAGGAGCAATTGGGGGGAAACGGGTTGAGGGACGATTCAGCAGCCTCCCACACCCTTCGTTGGCGATGCATGCACCAGTAATCACAGGGTTCCCTAACCTCACTGTTGAAATTGGACAAGGGTCCAGACAGGGGCTTGGAATGTCATCGACCAAGGTCAAGTGCGTATGGGGTAAAATGAATCCAAGAGGATCCGCATACCTCCCCCAGCTAGTATAAGTGCTAATAGCAGTAAGCAATAGTACGAGCGATAGCAAGAGCAAAAAGATCACCATATTCACGATCGAAAGATTGATTGACTGAAAGAGAGCAAGTGTGAAAAATCCAATCATGTGTCTTGATTCGTTGAGTAGCAAAAATGGGTGATGCAACAATGTCGTGCCCTTTATGTTCCAGTATGTATGTGCAAACTCCTCTAAGAATGAAAAACCCCGTATCGCCAAATTTCCCTCATAGATGTGTTCCTAGATTGCACGCCTCCGTCCTCATGTAGGTCGAGTATCAGAAAATAGTAAAACTCCTCCATAGTTACAGTACAGTTGTATGGTCGTTAGAGATGTGTGGGGTACCTGAAATCCTCCCTCAAAGTTTTCTTTGCGTCGTGCCTTGTTTTTGTGTTTCTTATGTGTATGAGGAGACAGGATGATGTCGTTCCCTGGTTGTGGTTATGTGTAGGTATGTTGTGTTGGGTGTGGGTTGATCGACGTGGGTAAAGTAATATGGAGAGTTGCCGCGGCAGAGATTGCCAGCGGTAAGCGTTTTAAAAATGGATCGACAATGTGGTGCCGTTTTCACCCATAGAGTCATGCTGGAGCATATGATCTGTCATTATCAAAAAGAAAGATTCGAGTCAAGATCGAATCATGTGAAGTGAGGTGAAGGTATCGTTAGGTGTGGTGAGGTGAGGTAAGGTCCAGCAGACAAACTCTACTCTAGAGCCACTAAGCCACTAAGTTCAGGGTATCGCTGCCCAAAGGTCGCACTCAGACGCCAGTTGGATCCGTTCATGGCATGGGCCATGAGAGCATCCGTGAGCCCAACATGGCCCGTCTGCGGATCGGTGACTAGGCCGTCTAGCGGCTGATAAGGCCAATTGACAAGGCGCAGCGCGTCGAAGTAGACCCGCTGAAACTCAACTGTAGCGTAGAGATCCTGTCGCTCGATCACGGCCTCACGCAAGCTGCCCCAGAGGAGCAGATCGAGCCATTGCGGGTGGGGAGTTGTCATCTGGCGCTCGCGCGGCACATAGTCGTCGCACAATCGTGCACGTCTATCTGGCGTAGGCTGAGCAAGCCAGCAGATCATGGTCTGCAGAGGTGCGAAGATAGCGATGCGCTCAGTCAGGCTACTCATGCCTGCTGTGTCGATGAGACTCCGGATGAGGTCGGTTATGGGGTGGGGTGAGCAGACAAGCTGGCCGTGGCTGTCATGGCTGCGAAACACGGAGCGCACGTCTATCTGGGGCGGGCCCAGTGTGTGAGCGAGCGACTCCACGGTTGTCATGCGGCGACAGTCCTGGAGGAAGCCGACTAGGAGCTCATCAAAGCGACAGGCCGGCGGCGTAGTTACAACGGGCCCCGGCCAGGATGAGCCCCATTGGGGTTGGCCCTTCAATGGACCGAGGACTGGGCCTGGGGGTAGTAGACGGGATACATGTTCCAGGCGGGCTGCTGGTGTTGTGCCATGTAAGTATGGGGGGACACGGGCTGAAGGGAATGGTTGCTGAGGCGGAATCCGGCGTCTAGACACTGAGCGTGATTAGCTTGCTGTCTTGAGAGCGCATCAGGTAGTGCTTGCTGCTGGAATTCCGTACCGTGAGAATCCACATCTTCATAC
The DNA here is from genome assembly GCA_012977755.1 of Fusarium nurragi. NCBI lineage: Eukaryota > Fungi > Ascomycota > Sordariomycetes > Hypocreales > Nectriaceae > Fusarium > Fusarium nurragi. The sequence continues at coordinate 112,437 of JAALXI010000090.1, read as the reverse complement.
TCCATTTTGATAACGTCCTTGTGGCTGTGACCAACAGCGCTGATGCTTGACGAGCTCGTGTTGTTAGAGGGCAGCATCGAGGTGGGCACACTCGTGGGGATGTAGCCGGCGCTGTAGTCGTCGGCGGAGGAAGAAGGGCTGGAGACGTTGGAGGGGACGGGGCAGGGAACTGTGCTGGCCCATGACTCGCAGTTGTTAGGGAGGACATATTGCTGTCCGTAGTCGGGGAGGGGGCTGTAGTCGCCAGAGGGGAATGGGGAGTCCCGAGGGCTGGGGATGGCACCACTGCCGGTGCTAAGGTTATCATCGTATACTGATGGAGTAGTCAGTATACTGTGGTGTGGCGGTGATGTTGTTGAGACTGGAATTGTGACTGAGAGAGCCGTACCAGGTGCAGAGTAAGGCGACGAGGTCATTGATACGCCCATGTTCTCCTTGAGTCGCATCAACTCCTCCTCTAGCGCCTGGTTCCGTCGCAGAAGCTCTTGGACGGTATGATCACGGCTCTGCTTGCTCTTAAGATCGTCCAGCTCGCGCTCTAGACGGTCAATGTGCTCCTTGGTTCGCGCCCGGATAGCCCTTTGGGCCTCTCGGTCGTTGGCTCGCTTGCGCGCAAGTTGTGAAGGTGTGAGAGTGGAAACACTTCGGGTGCCTGTTGTTGTTGGGTGTTAGTGCTGGTCTAGGTCGATTGCTTGCTGCTGGTTTTGCTTTTTGTGCCACGCAGCTGCTAACAGTAACATATGTAAACATACCCTTTCGCTTGGAGCTCTTGGCGGGCTCTGCTGAAGATGAGCGGACCATGTTGTCGGTGCTGTTGATGTGAGACTGAGAGTATGAGTCGGGTGAAGTAGAGTAAGGCATAGATGAGGATGGTGACGACGAGAGCGATGCAGTCATGTCAAGTCGACAAGACGAGACAAGTGGGTGTGGAAGTGGTTATATATATAATTTAAGTGGCCTTGAAACTTGTACGTTGTGCGATGGTATACAAGGTAAGTGATTGATAGTTCAAAGGATGAGAAGAAGAGGAACCCTCAAGGTCAGGAGGATGGGTCCTGGGCTAAAGTATTTAGATGAGTTGAGTTGATATGAAATGATTGTAGTAAGGCAGAGCTGTTGAAGTCTGTGGAGTCCTTGTCGTCTTTAAGTCCAAGTAAGTGTTCGCATAGAGATCGACCCAGCTACTAGAGTTGATCGACGGACCGGGGGTGTTGTTTATAACCATTTACTTCTGGCGCCTCTGGCGTAGAGAAAGAACCCATTTTTTTCCATTTTTTTTTCCGCCTTGGAAACGGTGTGCGTCAAGTGAGGGAGGGTGGATGTCGAGTACGTACTGCAATGACGGACCCTTCAAAGTTGACTAGAGCAACCCCCCTAGAGTGAGACTTGGCACACTATTCTTTCCACTCACTGTTGGTGTTAGCGTTGGTCCCGTCCGGCTAATGGCTCATGGGCCCTTGGGCCTTGGGGCAAGGCTACTGAGCGTGGGTCCTCTGGTGCTGATGTTGTTCTCTTGGTCGAAGCGCGGTCCGGGTACGCCACGGTTGTCGTTAGGTTGGCTGAGTATGGGTACTTGCTCCTTGTACTGAGGACCTCAAGCCTGTACTTTGTTGATTGTCCTTGATGCCTCCTGTTTCTCTTGTCTTTGAGGCCTGAGGCCCGGGATGGCTTGTCCTTGTCTTTGTCTTTGCAGTCTTTCTTGCTTATTGTCTTTCGGCCAACCCACCAGATTTGGGCATTGATAGCACAGCAAAGAGCATATCGTTGGATAGTACCCGTAGAGTAGAGAACTCTCTGTCTCTCCGTTTTCCAACAACAGACGTTCGTTATCTTAGACCTTCGCTCTGGTTTAGTTCTAGTCTGGCCTGATCTGACCTGACCTTGCTCTGATCCATACTAACATCCCCCCCTCATTCTTTTCCACTTTCCAGGTGTTGTGCTTCAAGACTGATTGAAGCTCCACAACAAGCTCTCGGACCCTTTCTCCTACGCGGAGCTCAGCTGAAGCCAGTGGTGCCCACCGTTACTGCTCGCTCACCTTTCTTGTTGCTTGTCTGCAACAGGAACAAGACACCGCGGATATTTGGGAAATCGTTGTAGATAGTGGACTCTGACTGTCGATGCAAGTATCGCAGCATGGCCCTCGCTCCAGATATTTACGGCACGTTGCCAGTTGGAGCCATGACTGTTGGACCGCCGTCAGTTTTGGCTCCGATGCATCGAACACGTTTCTTGATTGCACTTCGCCGTCGCAAGTTCGCCGCAGTATGGCATCGATTTCACAGTAACGTCTTCCATACCCATGGCCATGTAAATGAATCCCACCAACTGTCTTGAAGTGCAGTGAAATGTCACTGTCATCTAGCGGCGGCGGTGGGGCCAGTTGACGAACGTTGCTCTTCTGCCATGGCATACGCATACGCACACGATGCCATGCCATGCTCTGATCTGCTCTGCACTCACGACCTCGTTGCTGAACTCTATCTAGTGTCATTTGTTGCGACCATGACTGTCAATCTGTATCTCTGGTGTCCTGCAAAACAAGGATGCAGTTATGTGTTGTCTCAGAGTTCAGAAGCCCGGGGTGCCCTTAGGATGGGCCCTGAGGTTGAACCAGAACATTCAGAAAATTAGCTGGTAGCGCGAAGCATAGCGTGGCCCACAGGGAAGCTCCCCAGAAGCAGAAGCGTGGGAAAATGGACAAGTCCAAGGGCAGTGAGATGACACTCTGCAGCACCGAATCGACAGCCAAACCCTGTCACTCTCCCTCCCACTGCAGCCCCTGCAGGAATAGACTTTCGTTCCTCAGGACCCTAGCCGATATCCGGTGTAGTCGGGATCCGGGCTGGGGTGTGAAGGGGCCCAGCCCAGTGACGGCGCGCTCTGCGCTTCTCGGAGGACTGAAGACTGGGAAGATAGAAGATCCATGCTAGCAATGCTACCAAGGCTGGTGGTGTAGCAGTGGAGCACGTGGTAGGGGGAAATTCAATCTGAGGAAGCAGAAGCAAACCACCAGACGCTCGTACTGTTATTAGTACAGTATCGGGACATGACAAAACGTGGGAGCGTTGCCATCAAGTGGAATGGCACAAGCCATATCTATCGCGAGTCGTACTCGACGGCGCCGATCCAAGCCGCCCCCCACATGGCATCATTATGGCTCTTGCAGTTTGCAGCATAGGAGGAATTGGCCATCTTGCGGTCAAGTCGACAACCAATCCCCAGATCAATTGCCTGTGCACATGGCGAGCCCTCTGCCTCTTTCGTAAACGGTTCGGATTCCCCGCCGACGTCGAGAGAAGAAACATTCGAACCCACTTCTTGCAGATCCTCCGCGGACGGGTACGGTGCTGTACAGACAAGAGAAGGTACATTGCTGCAGTGCACGAGCAGTCTAGTCATTTGGACTGCACAAGCGGACGACGAGTCTACTATGATTTGATGCCCTCGAAGCACTTTCAGCGTGGCGGGACCGAAACCTCACACAGACGCAGACACCGGACGAAAGGACAGGCCGCCGGTATCGCATTTCCTAGACACCAGTGAAAAAGCAAGACATTGCAGTAGACGCTCCGGGGCTGAAGTCTATGCTGCGGCACAGCAGCCTCAGCAGGGCGCCTCAGCAGGGCGCCTCCCCCTAGAGGGCATAGCTCAGCGGTTTTAAGGGTGCCCCCAAGCACCAAAAGCCGCGGTGAGCCGCTGGTGACAGGTGCTTTGTGCACTTTAAGTTTTGCCATGCAGGTGAGCTCCCTCTTTCGCAGAAGGGAAAAAGAATATTCCTTTTCTTCTTTCTTTCCAGGCTCGTACCCTGCACGCCCGCAGCAAACCTCCCTGATGGCGTCATCTCGGTGAGGCGCGTCAGCTCGTGAGAATTGCATTGCGCACGTCGGAGCGCCGTTCGGCATAACTTCACCAATTCCGTCTATTTTTCTTTTTACAACAACGACGCCCAACGTGTCTGTGTCATGTTTCATATATCGGCAGTTGGGAGCTGACATGATACTGTATCGATACGCATACCTCAGCTAGTCAGTAATCCATTCCTCTGTAACGGTATAACTGGGCATGTACTGCTTCAGTCTTGCGTTGCGTTGCATCAATGACGTCGAATTGATAAGAAACCTTGCTCTTATCCATGAACGGGCCCTACCAGCAGGGCCTCCCCGTCTCGAGTAATCCTTTCCCGCACGCGTGAATCTTGCAAAGATCTTGCGTAATGTACCATTGAAGAAGGATTCGATTTCGAGATTTGCCACACCAAGCAGAGCCTCCTTCCTGACTTTAGCAAACCAACCGCGAACCCGGTAGTGTGGTAGTACCGTTGACCAATTTGAATTCATAGGCAAGGGTTAAGAGAACCCGTGGAGAAAAAGAAGGCATTTGCCAGTCGTAAACTATGTTTTTTTTGTTTTGTTTTTTTACCCCAGAAAATGAGATGAGAAGCAGGGCCACATGCAGGCTCGATTATGGCTTGCTTGCGTGCTGGACGATCCATCTCTCGCCAGCCACAATTCCGTTGCTGTGCTAGAGGATGGACCCCCCTCGCCAACGATGGTTAAGCCCATGCAGTCGTGGAGCTCTGCTGAACATGATAAGAGGTGATTGAGGTGATTGACTTGGTCTTTTTTGTTTTAGCCAGTGGGTATCGCAATGAGCCTTACCGGGCCCTGTCAGGGGCCCATGGCTTTTTCTTTAAGGCGGGATATTACCAGCAAGTGCTTAGTGAGGCTTCATCTACGGAGCACCGTATTGCAGTCCGTGGTAATGACAAATGCTTGAACCGAGATCCCCGTGTTGATCTGCAAGAACCCCATGACCCTTACCCCATGCACCCTCTGCGCTTGAAATTGTAGTCGTGTTTCTATCGTCTCCATCAGCCGTCTATCAGCCAGTAAGACTCTGAGGGTCCAGCCCCTGGAGCCTGGAACCATCCACCTAGGCCCGTCTCACCAGCGAGACTATCCCGAGCTATTTTCCAAGTCTCTTGGCTAAGACGGCCAAGGCGGCTTGTTCTCCTGTCCGTCGTCTGTTAGCACAAATCTTGGCAGGCATCGTGCTCGACAACAGTGACCATTTCTCTGGGGTCCATATGTCCTGATCTTGGGTTCACTGTGGAATGCGTTGAGAGCTCGTGCCCTGAAAGACCCGTATTGGCCAACCTCCGAGCCCCGTTAAGCATTGCGGCACTTGGTTTGAATCCAGCTAATCCTCCGAGATGATTGATTATTGGTTTTGAGTGCTTCTGGGTACAACACCTCCGAGTCGAGGGTTATGTCTCCCTGGTAGGTGGGTCACAAAACAACGGGGAATCCAGGTGAGGTTGATAGAAATACACAGCTGGCGATAGGCAGTGATCAGCCATGGAGTGGTTAAGCATTTATGTCGCCATACATCTCGAAGTCAGCTCAATCCCGGTTATTTTGCTACCTACCTGCCTGGTCAGTGGCTTCGGTCCTGGCTGCATCACAATGCGCCTCTCGCGTCGATGGGGCCTCTAGTTAGTGGGCGCCTGTTAATTGCAGTTGTCAATCCAATGAGTTGTCTTAAATTTTTGACTGGTCTTGTTGATATCCCGGTGGCCGGGTTAAGGGCATCCTGGGCGCCACAGATATTCGGTCGTTTATTTGGGAGAGTCGGGATCATAATACTAAGGCTTGCCAAATTGACTGTTCAAGGACAAGCCTTGAGTACAGTCTAGGAAGCTCATGAACAAACCAAATAGTAATAGTTTGCCTGTATTACTGACGGGGATATGCTAATCCATGTCGCGGAACACAGATCCACAGACAGGATTACCCGGATGTCGGTTCCTGATCACCCTGGCCCGCAGACTCGAGTTCCTTCTCTGATCCTGCCTGTGATAGGTTCGGCAGCATAGCAACCCTTATCCGAGATGCCGTTGTGTTGATTATGCGTTCAGCTGGGCATGTCTGTATCTACGAGTTGCGCTCTCGTTCTATTTTGGTGGCGCTGCCCATGCGATGTTGGTAGTGATATGTATGTGTGTGATGCATGGTGTTTGGTGTACGGAATGACAATTCTCATAATATCTCAGGGACCTCATCTCTAACCGCCTCCACCAACTCCTCCAATCCACCCACCGATGTTGGGCCGCTCATCCCCTTCGGTGGCAGTGCCCACCGCGGTAATGGGCTGACATAGGACCAACTGCCTCCTGCATCCTCATACCGAAGACTGTGGAGCCATAGTGACAGCTCATGACTGCCAGGGTCTGAGTATAGGGGTGTTGCGCATATATCGCAGAGGTCACCTGTCAGTTTCTCGGCTCTCTTCTCTTCATACTTATCCACCATTGCATCGTAATAAGCGACAGCTTCGGCCACCTCGTCTTTGCCCATCCGAGACAACCGGCTGACGATGTCTTCATCTGTGTTGTTAGTCGCATCAGCATCGTCTTGTCCGAGATCCACGCCCCAAACTCGTCGGTTGGCATAGATAGGATCATTTTGGATAGGGTGACCAAGATGTTGAAGGTGGACACGCAGCTGATGAGTACGACCTGTAACCGGCAGACATCGAACAATCGAATATCCTTTCTTGTTTACCCAAGGGCGATGCTTCTCATCCTGCATCTGCTCAGGAGTCCTGGGGCGCTCATCTACATCATCCTCTCCCTCAGCAGGATAGTAGGCCAGTCTCTTAAACACAGTCCGTGCAGTCTTGCCATTGGCGCGTACTCGGTTGAGACCAAGCTTAGGAGATATTTGCAAGATGGGTTGATCGCAGACAACCTCGCCATCAGGAAACTCGCCCATCACTCGAGCGATGTATTCCTTCCTTACCGTGCGATCCTTGATCTTGACGCCTAACGCCTCCGCAGCAATTGGGTTCTTGGCAATGAACATGATACCGCTTGTGAGACGGTCCAGGCGGTTACACAGATATGGCAAGAATGCTGGGCCACGGTCTGACTTCATAATCTCAACAACCGAGTTGAAGTTGTATCGACCAGCGGGATGAACGGGAACACCGGCAGGCTTGTTGATAACAATCATGTCTTCGTCCTCGTGGATGATTTGCACAGGATCCTCTGTAACCGGAGGTTCATGACGGTGCAGGGTATGAGAGATGAGGTCACCATTGCGGAGGATATAATCGGGTCCAACACGGCGACCGTTAACGAATATTGTTCCCCGTATCATTGACTGTCGATAGTACTCGACGGGACGGTCCCTAAACTCGGACTCGTAGATCTCTAGCAGGGGCCTGTTTCGCCATCTCTCCTTGCAATGTGTGTTGTAAGTGAAGTGGTACGGAACCACCCGGCGGAGCCCATCGCCTTCAAAGTGGTAGGGTCGGGGCCACGGATCTCCAACCGGGGTGATGAGGGGCTCGTCCGGATCCGAGGCGGGGGGCGGATCCTGCTTCTTCTTTTGCTTAGGCCGTCTAGGATTTTGTTGTTTGTTGGTGGCGGTTTGTGGTGAATCGGAGATTGGTTGGCTTGGGGCAGGGCTTAGTGTGACACCCTTCTCACTGGGAAAGTCAAGATCCTGGAAAGCATTCGCAAAGATGTGCTCATCAGAGGGCGAGTCCTCTGGCCTGGGGGAGGACGAGACCATTGCGAAGGGGCGCCTTTCGCGAGGGGGTAGCGAGGAGGTTCGGGGCTGGGATTTTGATCTGCGCAAGGCGAAGGAGTGCGGGCCGAGACGAAGAGCAGCAGCCCTCATTCCTCAGCTGCAGTCGAGGAGGGGATGCGGCGCTTTCTGCGGCGTCTTTTTTCTTTGTCGGCGGGCAGCGGAGCGGCGTTTTCAAACTTAAATCGTGAAAGAATGCGCAGTGGCCGTAAAAGTCAGTTCTTTCCCTTACTGCATGGTCCAGGGTCAACCCAGCAATGTCTTGGTTGTTAGGTATGAATTCTGGTGATATCTGATAAACAATTTCTGTGGGTTAGTTCGGCGGCAGAAACGAGCGGTGACAAACGGCAGGAATGACCCCTCGGTCAATCTAGGTAATTACATGCTGAGCGGTCTGGGCGTTTTGAGTGTGGACCCTTGAAGGGCAAGGTAAAGCCGTCACTTGTCCGGGGTGGCAGGTTGCTTCAAGATCCGCCCCACCCCAAATCGAAAGGCCACGGGCCTGGAGCTACGGCCTGTAGTTGCCCAGGCCGCCCGCGAATGCCTGGTGCTCCAGGCGACCAGCGCGGCCGAGCGAAGCTGCAACGCTCCAAGGTTTAGGGATACCGTTCACTAAAGCTCCCGCCCAAGCCTCCCCCGCTGCGGTTATTCCAACCTGAAACTGCTGGAACACATGGGAGCATCAATTCCCGGCTGGGCGAACAACCATTCACTTCAAGGGTTAGACCTCGGCTTTCCCCTTTCTGGCTGGATTATCCAGAGCTTCAGAACTTCGTCCAAATTGAGTTACCTAGGAATTCATTGTTTCTTGTGTCTCATGTTTCTTCATTTCTCATTCACCTTCATCAGCGATCTGGCCCATTCTCTCAATTTTCGAACACTACAGGCCTCTCTCCTCGTCAAAGACACGTCGAGTCCAGATTGCAAAGCTCCCCATTTCTCTCATCGCAGTCTTGAGATTCTATCCATCAGGACCCAGATCTGGATTCTCAATCTCCGTGGCATCTCTTTCCGAATATCTTTTTCGTTTTCTTGGCATTGTCAATAAACTTCACGCCTAGACGGCGCTGCCGGCAAAAAAAGAGTGACGACGTAAAAGAAGACACAGGCAAAAAAGCCACGGTCGAGAACATCTGCTCTCCACTGAAAAGACGCTCACTTTCTACCCCAGGAATCGGCCCACGGAATGGGTAGCAAGGGATCGCCAGCGGAGCTGAAGGCCCGCAAGAGACAGGACTATCGTTTCTTCCTTGACTACCGCACGCGATGGTGAGTTTGCGCCTCATTACCGCTTTCGACCTTGAAACTCCTTATTTTTCACGCACCGCGCGCCCCTTCGTCCGGGCGACAAGCGCCTCATCGCTGGACAAAGTAGTCGCCATTTCTGGAATGTCTCTTCTTTCAGAGTGACATCGTGATATTTAAAAAAAAGGAATGAAGGGTTATCGATTCGATAGACTGACCCCCTTTCTACCAATAGGAACGACAATGATATGTATGACCACATGAACAATTCAGTTTATAACTTTCTGTAAGCGACGATCTATCTCTAGCCTTTCCCTTCACCCCGGCTAAACCCCGATCTATAGATTCGACTCTATCATCAACGCATACCTCATTGAGAATTGCAATCTCCATCCTCCCACAGCACCGCAGTTTGGCATGTGTGTACATACCCACACAGACTTCTTCTCATCCATCGCGTATCCTGCAGTTGCCGAGCTTGGCTTGCGTGTCAACAAACTCGGCCGATCCAGCGTGACGTACGAGACTGCCCTTTTCGAGAAGGGTGTGGATGAGGTAAAGGCTGTAGGAGAGTTTGTGCAGGTTTATGTTGATCGAGAGACGAACAGACCACTAAAGGATGGTATGGGACAAAAGCTCCGGCAAGAGCTACAGAAGCTGGTCGTTGGTCAAGATGCAACTACAAAGTCTAAGCTATGAGTATGTTATACTTGAGCTGGTTGGGCGCCGAGGTATCATAAACAATGATAGTAGCGCTGTAAGCAAGGACTTCTATTTTTATTATGAAGAATTTCCGCATCAGCAAAGTTATTGCCAATTGCGAAAAGCCAAGCGTAGTACTATGACTATCGTTGGGCATGTAGGCTATCTGTTGCAATTACAGTTTAATTGATTCGCGTGGTTCAGCTGAGGTCTTGTTCGATGTTACTCTTGGGACGTAGATGCCCAACTCGTATTTCGCGAGCACCCTATTAATCCAGTGACTCCACCATATAATCTATATGTTCCTTCTTATACATCCAAGAGCTTACTACAACTGGTGCTCATACTTCTTAGCCTCGCCTCCATTAGCTCCACTCTCAAACATCAACTCCAAAAACTCAAGATCCGCCAATGCCTCCTCCGCGCTCTGCTTCTCGTTCGGCGCGCCCTCCACCAATGCCTTCGCCCACGCCGCAACCTCCTCCGTCACACCGCTCGTCCTCTCGAATTCCTTGACACTCTTCTCGCCATCCCACAGCGTCACAGTGACCTTGTCCCCGTCGACTTCCACTGAGCCCTTCTCATATCCAAACTGGAACGTCGAAGTGGACATCTTGGCTCCGCACGACTGCTGGTATGTGCCGCTCACACCGCTCTTGAGCCGGATCACTGCGTTCACCGTGTCGATGGGCGGGAGGTGAGACTGCACCTGCGCTGTGAAGGCCGACACGTCAACAGCTGGCTCAGTGAGCAGCTGTCTCGTCGCTGCAGTGAAATGCACTCCACCATCGAGCAGGAAACCACCTTGGAACTCGGGCTTTGCGCGCCACGCAGTGCCATACCACTGAGAGTCAGCGCTCATGTAGAAAAAGACGCGCGCGCCAAAGTGCTGCAGCTTTCCGAGCTTAGCAGCCTCTGAAGCAGCATAGTCAAACGATGGCTTGAAGCGGAAGTTCTCGGCAATGGAAAAGGTAGCTTTGCCTCCCAGGCCACGGTGATACTCGATCAGCTTCTTGCCCTCGGCAACAGTGGGCGCCAGAGGCTTCTCAGCGAGTACATGCTTGCCGGCAGCGAGGGCGGCCCTGATATGCTCGGGCTGGCTCGGGATGGGCAGAGCAATGATAACAGCCTCAATGTCGTCACGGGCCAGGAGGTCATCGAAGGACTTGCCGGATCCCGAATCGGCCGAGTACAAGTCCGGGCCTTGGTCGGAGCGGGTGTCGAGGGCCGCGGTCTCCTGGGCAGACTTGAGAGAGCGGGAGTAGATGGCCTTGAGAGCGAGGTTGTCCGCCTTCATGATGGCAGGCTGGGAAGTCCCTATTCAGCATTTTGCATACGTAACTGGGTCATAATTCGGGGTTTCGCACCATGTGTGCCTGTTTGGCAAACAGGCCGCCGCCGATCAATGCTATACCGATAGGAGCCATTGTATGTACTTGATAGAACTATTTTGAGGTTGTTTTCGTCACTTTAGATGGAATAGGTAGGTAGGTAGCTATCATCTGTCGGCAGTTCTCAGAGAGGACTGAGGTGATGTCTTCCAGGCGGGGGTTCCCCTTCGTCATGGAACCCCCACCATGGATTCCACCTCCAAGTTTTACAAGTGTTTATGGAAGAGGCTGGAAACACTCATGGCCTCTATTACCAGGTCTTTTTCTATTTTCTCATATTCTCTTATTGTGTTATATTCGAGGTTTAGTTAGTCGACTACGACGCTGCTAGTCCCAAGTCTAATCTCGCCATGTGTTCCATTGTAAAGCCGTTACTAAGGTAGTTTTACACCAAGGAGATAAATCACCTGCGTTAATGATAGATAAACTCTTCATGGTCGCGTAGCATGGCATATTCCTCACCGCCGCTACTAGATTGACGTCATTCATTATCCCGTTCCGTCTCCGGCGGCTACGGCCAGTCTTCGGTGTGCGGTGGCCACCCCCGGAGCCCTCTCCGCCACGATGCGGACATGCATGGAAGCAGAAAAGACGCATGGAAGAAGGGCGCATGAGCTGCCAAAAGCAGATTACGTGTGGCAGGGCGTGTGCATCTGCAAAGCCCAGCGAAACTACAACTGCCATGAAACACAAAATACAAAGATATGTCTCAACTACCGCGAAACATGTCCTAAAAGGGCAACTATATGCTTCGCAGCGCAAACACACAAAACCTCGGCACGGCGCACTTATATTCCTTTCCTGGACACCCCTCCGCTCACCTTGTTCAATATGGCTCCTCCATATGCAATACGCATCCGAGTGGCATCTTGCTTTTGGAAATGTTCAATGCTTTGGTTTGCTTTTCCTCGTAACGACTCCCTGTCGAACGCGATGCAATGGAACCCGGCTCACACGATACACGCCCAATGACATTAGCCTCAAAAATACGCTGTTGCACTCAACTGGCCCCCTGTAGATCCCCCAGTGACCCCCCACGAAGTTGCCATTTACAACATTTTCCGTCGCCTCGGGCGCCTCGTGCTATCACTCATGACCACCAAGCGAGCTCAGCAATATGATATATCACAAAAACATGCTAAGCGGTCTTCTCGCTACCGCGACTTACTCCATAGTTGTCGTGCCGATACGTCTCTCATTTTATCCCACACACTAAGCCTCGAATATCCTCTTTCTCCAGGATATGTTCAGGGGACGCATGCGTTGGCGGGTCCTAGTAATTTGTCCAGTTGGCATGGAATGTCATCCAATCTCGCGATCCCTACCAAGTACTGAGGTTATCAAGACTTCTAGTCTGCGTCTGCTGGTAGCGTCAGAATACAATGATCTGAGACAGCTGAAATTGAATTCAATGGTCTCTTTTTTTATTGTGTCTAGCAAACACCATATCTAGCCTAAGTACTCACCTGTCGTGTCATGTGGGTTCTAGCAAAATCCACATATCTACGAGTAATAATGAGACTATTGTGATGATCTACTGTAGTAGCTCGGGGCTCTGCGTATACCAAACTGTCTGAACTTCGGATTATGCTAAATGATCTCCTAATTAATACCACTTCTACTGGGTTTACACTCATGCCATCCCAGTGTTAAACACTGTGGAATGTGGCGGTTCACGCCTGGGATCTACACATCCATGCAAAAGCTACAACATGAAGGTACTCCGGGATCTATTAATTTACGTTATTTACAATAGAATAATTATAAATACATATAACAATATAGGCAAAATTTGGTCACTTGACAATAGTAAATCCTCAAAGATTACATGAAATCATTACAATTAATTAAAGGTTTCTAAAATCTTAGATCGAGGTAAGAAACTACCTACCCTGCACTGACTAGTCATAGATCCGTCACAAGTATTCCTCCTCTGTCTGGATGTGTATTGATATTGTCAATCCGGGGCTGGTAATGTCGATCGCACGCTGTGCGTCTTGTCATTCTAAGATGCCAGAATAGGGAGTTTGGATAAAAATCATTTTTATCATGCTGTGGATAAATCGGACAGATTGTGTAAATTGGTGGCATGATTACGTTTCAATCTTATTACCTCCCACTACACATACTCAGCTTCATCCTCAGCGATACCGTGCCACTTATTAAACACGTTTTGAGGGTCATACTTCTTCTTCAGCTCCCTCAGACGAGGCAAATTGACTCCCCAGGCATCTGCGGGCGAGATCCTGTCCGCCTCAATGTTGATATACACACCGACGGGCCCTTGGCTCCAATGACTACCTGCGGCCTTCTGGTAACCATTCGTTTCCCGAATCCGCTTGCAAATATTCCGATTAAATTGCCGAATCTCATCGTCATAGCTCGGGTTCTCCCATGCAAACGAGGTCAAGGCATCGTAGTAATCTCCTCGATTGGCATATGCTGTTGCCTCCTGAGCAATCTCGCGAATCTTATCTGTCGGGAAAAACTCGATAGCAAGAACAGACTTGCCCATTCCATCGTGTTCTTCACAGAACTTCCAGAACATGTCTGCGGTTTGCAGCATCGGCTCAATGTTAAGAGGCATCGTGATGTTACCTGATCCCATCAGTCTTCGAATGCCGTGGTCCATGACGGAGTTCAAGAGAGTGTTCGTTTTCGCTGTTGTCATCATCTCCATATTGTTGGCGGTGGGTTTCAGCTCAAGAAGACCAGAGAAGTAGTGTCTCGCATCCACTTCCGGGCCGTGGAATAGCGGAATTACAGATATAACACGACTCTTCCCATCTGACCCATATCCAATACCCAATGTGAGGCAATGTCCTTCAGAGCTGGATCCTACAAACACCTCGTTTGCAAAGTGCAGTAAACTAGGAAGCTTGTCAGCCGAGTAGGCCAACGTACCGCTCCAGACCTTGCTCTGTTGATGGGCTCGAGACACAAAGCGGGTGACTACCCCAAACTGTGCACCGGCACCTCGGATAGCCCAGAACAGATCTTGGTTTGTGTCTTCGGACGCTTCGACTATCTTTCCATTCGCCAGAACAACTTCCGCCTTCAACAAATTGTCAATGGTAAGGCCGTGGCGAGGGGTCAGAAAACCATGCCCTCCACCTAGTGTCAGTCCTCCGACCCCTGTGTGATTCACAACACCCCCAACTGTTGCTAGGCCATGTCGCTCAAGAGCAGTGTCAACATCCTCCCAGAGACAACCTCCTTCGAATTCGACAGACAGGGCCTCTATGTCAACTGCGACCTTCCGCATCTTCCTCAAGTCAATGACCATGCCTTCGGTTGAAGAGGCGCCACTGGAAGAATGTCCACCACCACACACGGTCACTGCTATGTTATGGGAGACCGCGAATCTGATTACGGAAGACACTTCTTGGGAGTTTGATGGCATGACAATAACCGCCTATGAGGTATTAGTATTATCAAAGGACTAAGAGAACCAACATACCGCTCTCTTCACACAAGCTGCGCTCCATCTCTGCAATTTCTCCTCGTAACCTGAATCTCCAGGTAGTAAAACTTCACCATATGGTGTACTTTCGCGAAGTCGAGTGAAGTCACACATTGTACCATGCAAACGGATGAACTCTGGTGCTGTACAACCTGAAATGATGTTTTCCATGAGTAGTGAGAAGTAGCAAGCTGTCCATGGGAGGGAAAAGGCGAGTATTTGACAGTCTTCATGGTCTCACAAGCTACTTGTGGAGCGCTTACATGTATTGTTGGTCTGTCTGAGACATGTCGTCATTGAACATCCGAACGGCGATAACTTTCCACCCACCAAGAGTCGAGGCCATCCACATCGCTCGTGTCTGCAGGTGATTAACGGTAGGAACGAGATCTCGTATTTCAACGTCTCAGTTCAGTCGCAGGTGGGTGGAAATATTCTCCTTATTCGCCATCGGCTGGCAACTCGATAGCCGGTAAGGCATCTTTCATCGCAAAGCCATACTTGTCCACCACCTTCTCTCCTCCCATAAGGTCGGTTGACCTACCATGGTCTCCTCCTGCCAGCCACCTTTGTAATCTAAAGGCTGTCTTTGTTATTTGGGTGAATGTATGCCAATCTTCCATCCCGATGGACATCAAGGTAGAGATTGTCAATGTTTTGATGAGACGACCTGGCCCAATCTTGTGACAATTGGACGCAAGTGCGATCATAATCCACGCGAAGATACCGATCACTGATTTCCAAGTGGGCAGACCCGATCGCCATATGGAACCCCAGATTATGACAATATCCTGCTCAGAACAAGTAGAACTAATTGGGGAGCGGGTGAGAATTGCTTGGCAATAAATCAGAGCGACTTGCCGGATGACACGATACATCTCATCTGGGAGTACCTCGGCAGGCGAGGAAGACTTATCAGTCCCAGTAGACACTGGGCTCTCGACCGAGTTGGACCGGGATGAGTTGGAAGGCCTTGGGGACCACAGAGACGGTGTACTCTCCGGAAGATCCATTATTCTCTCATGAAACCAATTGGCCGTGTCTCTAACCTTCTGGGCTTGTTCCGAAGTTGGAATTTTCGGCAGTGCCAGGATGTCAGCAAACAAACTTCTCATGTCGTCAAGTATCTGAGCAGTGCTCGGATGTAACTGCAAAGAATTTGAACACTCCCTGAAAGATTGCCAGTCACAGATTAGAGGTGTGTTCAATGTGGTCTTGAAAGGCGTTGCTTGAGGATCACGGTACCCAAAGCCAGGACGTCCATAAATAGAGGGCTTGATTTCATGTGCTAGCGCCATGCCAATGTCGTGACTGTTACAGGTTAGTCAATTATCTATCTAAGAGAGAGATCGAAGACATCCTGAGCTGTCGCCCAAAATGGACACATCTCTCTTGATAGGTGTCGTGTATGGCTTACATGAGGATCATCTTGGCTAGATGGCCGCGCATACCGAGCCGATTTAGTCCGCCTCTGGTGATGATCATGGCTCTTAGGCCTCCAAGATGAAACTTAAGGTCATCTGTTTCACCCCAGTACCACGAGTCGGCGATCATCTGCACAACACCAAGGATCAAAGTGTCGGTCATTTTCGCATTCTTATCCGTGAGCTGAGAGTTGAGCATCCAAATCACTTGAGACTTATGTCCATATTGCAAGGACTTTGGCATATGCCCAGTCTCGGACAAGAAACATGATGAAGTGAATAGAACAATCTGCAGAAGAAGAGGATCTTGCACAGTGCAAGGGACCCATGAGTTCATAAATTCATTCGTAGGGTCAGGATTCCCATCTACTGCGCATTTGAAGCGCGACAGCAGTTGTAGGTCTATCGATAACGGATCAATACAAAGAAGCTATCGCAGGGTGTACGTGTACTTACGAATACGGACCAATTCTTTGTTTAGCTTCGTGAGCCTCATAGGAAGGTACTGTAGATGGGCCGTTGAATTCCCGATTGGTGAAGCAATGGGATGATGGCCTCCATTGGATGCGAGTTCTAGATCAGTGACTTGCTCCTCAGAGTAAATGCGTTTAGCTGCCCTAATACCATGTGTTGTAATGATTTGGATAGACTGCGCTATAGTATCATTAATGGCACCATCTTCTGATGATTTGATGTTAAAAGGTTTCCAGATGTCAGTTCGTGGCCGTGAACGTGAAGTTGTAACAGAACTGTCCGCTTCAGAGGGCGAATCTGAAGGCTCGTCCTCCAGACAGAAGAGGGTTTCATGGATGGCGGCGGGATTTAAATGTGAATATGGCCCTTCTCGCACGTCTACGGCAGGAGGTAGTGGAAGACGTGGGGTCATAGGTACAGTTCTATAAGAATGTTAGTCATAGCAGAGTGGAGAGCCCCCGAAAGAGGGAAGACAAGACGGCTCATTCAGGAACAGATAATGCATACTGACCTTTTGGAGGACTTGACCTCATATACGCATTCAGGTTGGGGAAAGCGACGATAGCAGTTCGTACAAGGTTGACCCTGAGAACACTATGAGACAGTCAGCAATTGAGGTTCGGTGTAAGATGGATTTTGATGCAGAGAGAAGATGCATCACAAGTATAGGAGCAACAACAATGTATTACATTCGGCAAGGGACATTACTCACTTTTTGCTTCCGACGACGACACTCGAGGCATGATGACGTTTGTCGCGGAGCACGTTTTCGGGGTGCGACTTGCATCTGCATCGCTTCTAGTACCGGCATCATGGTGCTCGGGTTACCGTTCCACCATCAGCCCGGCAGGACTTATTCGCAACACCCAAGGTCGGACTGAGATGACAGGCTATAGTCAGGGACCTGACAATAGTTGCCGTCCCTGGACGTGACTCGAGAGCTTGATTGGCTCGAGCTTGGCTAGCACTCCCCGAATGAGCGCCAGTCAAAGACACTGAGTGAGGTTGTTGGTTGACAGCAGGCCAGGGGTCGGTAAGGATGGGCGGATGTTGGGTAACAAAAAGCCTGTTGGTTCTGTCCAAATTGGCGGATCTTGTTGTGGATGGGCTGTGTGTGAATTGCCTGTCTCAAAGTGCTATACCAAGCCAGGATGTAGGTATATAAATGGATGTTTTTGTTCAACGACTAGAATCCGAAGTGATAGGGAGGGTTCAATAGAGAACCATGATGATCCGCAGCAGAATGGGAAGAACAGACAGAATATATCTGAGCAACGTCGCTCGTTGACTAAACGCGGCAAAGGGCGGCTGGCAGCACTGTGCGGTGCAGATCCCTGGGCCTATGCGTGTCTCTGGCGCGACTTTTGGCGAATGTAGGGAGGGAACTCTCCTCTTCCTCGCGCGAGGTGGTGCTGGGCGCTGGCGTTGGCGTTGGAGAGGTGCAGCAGTTGCTGCTGTGAGATGCAAGTCCGATGTCACCTTACCATGCGCGTGAGTGAACTCGGAGGTCAGTATCTCCCATGAACCCGTCTCTTGACAATAGGACACTCTCAATTCTTCAGAGGCGTTCGGCAATATAAACGTGATTGCCCAAGTTGAACAAAGAAGGGCGGTGGCCCGATAGCTCCTGCTCCTGACCCAGGCCCAGGTCTAGGTTGGCGATCGCAGGGGCGATGACAGGATAGATCCAATCGCGGTGGCAGTCTATTGCTTTTTCTTCCGACTTACGGGGTCTGAGACACTCCAAGTGCATGAATGTTGGCGAGACTGTAACAAAACAAAGAGACAATGTTGATGCAAACCTAACAAAGTAATGGTGATGTATCTTCCTGAGCTCGGCAATCGACCTGAGCCTCGACTGCCTAGGACAGGCACTAGCACCATGCCAAAAACGTTTGACGCAAACTCGCCAATGGGAACAGACGGACCCAGAGATCAATCAAAGGTTAATTGTTGAAACTACCCTAAAACAGGCAGCCCTTAATCGCGAATGCCGATGGGCACTAGATTCCATCCTTCAGTTGTCTTGGTAAGATAACGGATCAGGCTCTCAAGGCCCATCTTCTTGCATCGGCCGCTCTAGAACCAACACTTAAGTCCCGCCTACTCTTCAGCGAAATGTTGCGAGAGGCAGAGGCAAGCAGGGGGTTGACACGAGCTTATCATTGTAAGATCGATGGAGGCCCAGACCTCCAGCTCTATATGGGATCACAATGGGACCCGCCAGCAAAGATCTTCTTACCTACGTGTTTGAGTAGGCACTGGCTGGAAAGCTCAAAATGCTGGCAGCTCTTACAAGTTCCTATGTTTTACATCACTCAAAGAGCACGCGATTTCTAGACACAATAAACTAGGTAGATTCCATCATGAAAGCTCAGCCAGATTGACCAACATATGTATATACTATGAGCCCCAGCATCTTTCCATCAATCGCATAAAATCTCATCATTCAAAGGTTCGTGTCAAAATAAAACCAGGTGGTATCTAGTTGTGCAGAAGCATAAGAAACATAATCATCACAGCACTAATTCCTCCATCCGCAACGCCAGTCTTGTATTCGTCCCAGAATGATTTCATCGACTCGATCCTGTCTTGTCCATGTGCGAACTCCGCCCTCGTCAATTGTCCGTCTCCAGATGCGTATTGGAAAGGACCGTAAAGTCAAGAAACCGGCAGCTTTTTACCGCCCCCTGTAATCGGGCTTTCGAGCCATGTTCACTGGTGGGGGCTCATCGTCGTCTAACGGGTATGGGGGCGCAGCCGCTGGCACTCTTCGACCACTGTGATGTTGCTGGCTCTCCGGGAGAGGCGTCTTGGGTGGCAACGGCGGCGGTTCGATCCGTGTTGGTGGTGGTGCAGCCAGGTTTGGAGATGGCCTGGGATATTCGTCTGGGCTCATGATAGCAATCAAATCCTGACCAGACACGCCTTCGCGGTACTGCGCTGGCGTCGGTGACGACACCGCCAGGCAATCCTCTGGGTGCAAAGCTGGGGCACCGGCGCTTGGACCACGAGATCCTAGCGGAGGAGAGTTGGGGGTTTCTTGATGCATGCGTTCGTTGGAGCTTCGAGGCGAGCCGTTATGGTTGTTGATATGCAAGTTATCCGATCCTGACTCGAACGAAGATCGACTCGCAGGACTGTGAGGGAGAGGCACACTTGTTGGAATGTCTCCTGCGAGCTCAAACGCCATAGGCATCTCCCAGGTGCTTGACGTTGACTTGACAAGCTCTGGGATTCCTTCGGGGGCTCGCGCGTGGCGGATCTTGGCTCGGTGAATCTTGCCCAGCTTCGATGAGATGCCCTGAATCATCCTTTGCTCGGCCTCTCTTGACATATATCGTCGAGTGCCGGTGCTGATCTCGCCTAGTCGGTTCCATTCGTTCATTCCAAACTCACCAACACCCACTTCAACGTTGAGGCGGTAGTAGGCGTCAGGACTGACGTTTCGCTTTCCCAGGTGCTCGCGCATCATGTACTCGTGAATCTTCTCGCAACCCTCGATCTTGGAGATCAACTTCTTACGCGCCTCCGCAAAATCGCCCAAGAAGCCTTCATACCACATCTGCGAATTTGAGTCGCTGCCCTTGGGCCGCCTGCCAGTACCGACGCTAACAAACACACCCACTTCACGACCGGGCCACTCGTTGACTACAGCTTCGTCGAGGGCTTCTGGACTAGGATTGAAGGTGCCTCCGCCATCGTCGTGGAACACTGATTGGCCGATGGTGATAGGTTTAAAGGCCAGTCCGATCGAACAAGTGGCTCGGCCAGCCTGCCAAATCTTGCAGTCGAACTCGGGAGGGGGTTCTTTTCGAGAATCGTAGGATCGCAGAAGAGCGGCCGGTGCGCCTCGAGGAGATCCCTTATATACTGCCGTTATGGCGCTATAGAGTGTGTCAGTGCATGCTTAAGACCTTGAATATAGCAATGTGGGTGGACAACTCACGTTTTGGTGCGATTTTCTCGGTGATCGTATAGACGAGCATTAGGGTCACCATGTCTTGAGCTGGACGAGGGCCGCTGCGCCATTTGCGAGGCGGGACTGCGAGCGCTAAAGCTAACGGTGCTTGCATTGCTCTGATTTCGGCGAGGACCTGCACTTGAATAGAGTGCGGCGTTGAGAGGATTAGTGATGGGTGACTCGGTGCCGTCGTTGCCTTCTCTCTCCTTGACAGTGTGTTCCCGAACAGCTGCCTTGATAGCCTCCTCGAGCTTGCTGGCCTTAAATAGAGTCGATCGGTAGGGAATTCCAGCGATGGTCTTATCGGTCTGGAAAACCATGCGCGTCATGCGAACATAGAGCTCCTTGCAGGTTTCGAGGTCAAGGCGTAGTCGGCCCAACATCAGAGCAATCAGCCCGCCCGTGCCGGTGCCGACAATGAGGTCGAAGTGGTCGCATGGTTTAGGTATTTCGTGTCGCTTGGGAGCGCGGCCTTCGATCTCGACAAAAGTTCGGTGCATAAGCTCCTGGACAATAATGAAGATGGAGTAACCTCGGACACCTCCTCCATCTACGGCGCGTATTAGCAGCTGGATCAAACAAAGCAGACGTCCTTCTAGCGGGCACTTACCGAGTGATAGAACTCGAAGAGGCGGGCCTTTGGTTGTATCCTTCCTCCTGACTCCGCCAGAGTCCATAGGCGCAGAAGACGTGGTTCTGATGCGACTTGCGCTTCAATCAAGACCAGAGGTGTAAGATCCGGGTGTTTGGGACGTTTGAAAGGTGGCACAGTCGCGCAAAAGTTGGAGAGCTGTTGATGTTCTTGGGCTGCTGTCGCTAATCGAGATCAGGTGGGCAGGCGGTTATGTAAACAGGCAGTGAATCTGATCAAATCGCGTGCGCTAAGGTGAGTCGTCTTTGATGTTTGGGAGGGAAGAGAGCTCAGTGAACCAATGTAAGGCGGATTTTGAGCAGCCCAGGCAGTCATAATAGTTCTTGGCTGGCTAGGTAGGCAACTTACTTTAAGTGACAATCCAAGATCCCGCACTACCCACTACGTAACACAGGTCCATTTTTGGATCCCTGGAAGCCCTGACGCAACAGTGACTGCACGGGCCTGTCGGAAAAGCGAGATAGTGCCTTTCAACCCTGTAACCTCAAGTCGAATGCGCGGGAACTTGCCTGTCCCAGGCCTGGGAACTCTCATGCGCCACTCAAGGTCCTGGCTACTGCACGGTTAATGGTCTTGTAGGACATGGATGATGCAGACGACGATCAGTGATTCCCTTTCATGTTCCTACAGTGAGTCCAATCGACCGTACTGAAACGAGAAGTACACTGTAATACGGTACATCCGTACTGTGGTTCGCAGAACACGAGACGACTGGAGAGAGTGGCTGTGTAGGCTTGGCTCTCGATCCTGGGCATCAATCCTCGTTCTCGCTTCCAGTCACGGTCCCTCGCTTGTCTTGGCATCTCCAAGAGCTTGGGCTTTTTCGCCTCTTCTAGAACCGAAGTTGGCTTCTTGGATTGTGGTTTGCAGACAAGCATTGTCCACGTCTGTGATCTACCAAACGAACCGACGGAAGGGGACAGCTCCTTCGGAAAGTCCATTTGCCATTTCTGGGGGTTTCTACAACTTTGGATGGGATTTCCTGCCACGGAAATAGAGCGAATGAAGGCGAGGATTTTATTAGTCTACAGACGACTCATTGGTTGCGCAATCTTCCAGCTGTGGCTGTGCTTGCCACACGCCTCTAATTCCGTCAGGGTCCCATATTAATATTAGAATCAGGGCCGTAACATATCGACGCCTTATGATATGGAGAACGTTGGGTTTCTAGAATACCGATCTGAAATCCTCATGAGGGAGCCAAGTGATATTCAGGAGAACCACATTGCTCCATCGACTTGCATGGTTTACCTGGGGATGTCAGGCCTTCACGGCAGTCGGCATATTGTTGGACGCTCCGGACGCTCAATCCTCGGCATACGGCACAAACGCTGCGTATCTCCATGTGACGCGTGGTCTTTTTTACTTTTGCTCAGATTTCCTCATTAGCATACGAGAGTTGTAGATTCAATCTCGTGACCAGACTGAGAGCTTAAGCAATTTTGATTACTACCTGAAAAGACCAGTACCATCTAATGGCTCTGCTCGTGATGGGCGCTCAGCATGGGCTGCCCAGAACATGGTTACAATAGAATCGATACCACTGGATTTTCTTGGTAAGCATTGGCTACTACTTGAAATACATATAACGAAACTCTTGGATTTGTTATTGACATGATCATAGAAATTGTAGAATTATTAAATCCGCCTTGGGTTGTGTGCTAGCCTCCACCTACACGAATCTCTAACAACTTACAGAAAACACGAACTCAACTTGTCAGCATCCTGCACTGCGACTCGGGCGGTTGAGTTTTGATGAACCGCAGGGATGGATTCCTCATACATCATGCTCACAACGAGAATCTGCCATCACTTGGATGCCACTCTGCATACGCAGCTCAGAATGCTAGGCTGCGACGCACTGGGCGTGGTATTCATCACGTCTGCAGCCCGACTTGGCCTCAGACCACGGCGACCAATGCATCGTGTTTCAAGACATTTTCTTTAGCTCCGTCGTATGGTTCGTTGTCGAAGTGCTCAGAGTCTACCACGACTGGCGACACAATTTGTGCCTCTGCAATCGGTGTTACCATAGTGCGTACCTAGGGTAAGGCGCTCGTTTCTGCCGTTCATTCGTCGCCGATTTGGCCTCGTCCAGTTGTCCACAGCCGTGTTGACAAGTCGTGGCCCGCTATGGAGGGGTTGCTCCACTTTGGAAGTTCACTCTGCATTGCTTTCGATTGGGATATGCCATGGCATCGATCAAGAGGTACCTGAAGAAGACAGCAAGTATTTGGGGGCAGGCAATTGAGGGGTTTGCGCCGTTTGAAACCTTGAAAGCTAATCAATTTGAGCTAGCAAAGCTACAGCCGCGAAGCAGATCTCAGGGTCTCTGAAAGTGGCCCACCAAGATGCTCTTGCACAGTGTTCTTCGTAGTTAGTGTCCCTGTGAGTCTGTAGGTGCGATGCGTGTGGTGGTGAGGGTTTACTACGAGAGGGGAAGAGACTCGGATTGGTTGAGAAGCCGTAATCAGCCGGCTGTGTCGTCTTGTGTGAGAGTGAGCTGTGTGGTTGATGATTTGTGCAGCTCAAGGTAAGGTTGTTGGAGTAATGCTGATCTAGACTTCTCCTTCTTTATCAGCTGAGAACTTTTGCGAAGCCTTCCTCCCATCTTTGGTTCCAATTCTCTGTTAAACCCCCCTCCTCTCAGTTTCAACCCCTCCATACTCTGTACACGCAGATAGCTCCAGCTACCGTGGCCCGAGGAGTTGCTGAGACAGATTCATGAACGAGGTGAGACAGCTTGATACTGGGAATTGTTCAAGTGAGTACAGTCCAAACCATTGTATACTCCTTGTGCTCCTGTACGAGGCCAACAGCCCCAGCTCAGCCAGTTCACTGCAGCTGACTCTCAGGCTCCATTGAGACGAGACGTAGAGTCTAAGAAGAGGCTGACAGCGGAGGCCGCCCCTCTTTTGAACCCTCTGTCTGCATCTGCTCCTCGTCTGTTGGCTATCCTCTCATCCTTCTTGTCTCTTAGGCACATTCGGTTAATAGCCAATGAAAATCCCTCAGGACCCCACACTCTTATCAAGTTCCAAAAAAACTCGAGACTCGTAGGCAAGGTGTAGCTTTGCGAACAAAAATAACCAGACAGGGTTCGTGTCAGCTAGTACGTTCACTTTGCCGAGTAATTTTCTCACCCCTACCGCAGTGTCAGGTCTTTTTTGTTCCCCCCCTGCGTGGGTTTCGGCCACGACAGCCTCGCCCCGAGGCTCAGACTCCCAACTCCAGCCTGCTTCTTTACTTGTTGTTCTCATTATTTGCTTTCGTCCTCAAAACTCGACATTCTTGTTTCTTGGTGGTGTGGCTTTGGCTTCCCACAGCTCCTTTGCCATTGGCTTCTCTCTTTGTCTCCCCTTTCCCTCCGTCAACCGAGACTTCCCACACATCGTTCGATTCAATTCCCCTCCGTCGTATACTTCGCCTCGCCTTTCGCATCCGCTTCCCTTCCCTGGCAAATTTCCCGAATACACGAACATACCGATTTTTAACAAGAGATTAGATAGCCGACAAACTGTTCCTGCTCAAATCTCGGTATCTGGCTGATTGTATGCTCGATTGCGCGTTGCTAAAATTGTCCTCGGATCAATGACCTCCGCCGGCTTCGTTTGCTGACGACCGCATTCACCTCGACCAACATATCCTCTCTGTCGATGGAACCCTCGAACAAAAAGCGAAAGTTGGCCCCCAAGGTCAACGCCACAACTCCCAGCAAACCGCCGCCGCCTACGCAGTTCCCCCACGAATCGGTCAGCTTTTGATTCTTCAGCTTTCTGCGTGCCATTCTTGCTAACCTGGGCTCTGGATATAGCCTCAGCAGCACTATCCAGCGCAGGAGGCTGCTCCCGCCCCTCTTTCCGAACGACATGACTTTGAATCCTTTGCGCGGCATCTTCAAGATGCCGCTATGCTCATCCAGAGGCAGACTGAACGTCACCCATACACTGACGTTTCAGTCTTGCTCTTAAGGTGGGAAGAAGACGACTCTGTTGATGAGGATTTAGTTTCTCTTGAGCAGGTTCTCCAAAAGCAGTACAAATATCGGACTGAGAAATGGCATATTCCTACCGTGCCGAACCCCAGCATTAAGCTTGGAGTTCAGATGGCCTCCTTTCTCGAGCACGCAAGGGCCAATCATCTTCTCATCATCTACTACGCTGGCCATGGCTACGTCAGCTCTGATGGCCAGCTTTTTTGGGCTTGGTGAGTTGGACGTTTCTCAGATGTGCTGTTTCCTTGCCTCTGACAGCTTCCGTATAGCAATGTGCGAGAAGATGCCGCAAAACTAAAATGGGATGGAGTTCGTTGCCTCTTCGAGGATGCTCAATCCGATATCCTCCTATTGCTCGATACATGCGCCATTCCAGATCCTCCTATGGCCGGAAGCCACGGCGTGAAGCAAGCCATTGCCGCCTGCACGTCAGATCGTAGTCCAGAAAGCACAGAGCGATCATTTACGTCTAATCTGGTCGAGGCTCTTCAAAAGCTTAGTGTTGGGCGACCATTTACGACGCAAAGACTCCACGAGGAAGTTCTATCGCTAAAGCAACAGCAACTGATCCAAACTCCTCGCCAAACCAACGGCAGCCTTCCAAACACGCATTCTTCTCCGCAGCACCCTGTTTTCATACCCCTCACTCCAGGAAAAGGTCAAAGCATCGCCCTTGCACCAATGCCCTCGAGACCTCGGACGGACTCTCAGAAAGGACTTGACTCGGATGGCCAGAGTAATCGCGAAGAACAACTCATTGACCCAGAGTCCGTTGTCGATCTCAGGTTTGAAGAGCATCGAGTTCTTGTGTGTACTACCTTTGTTGGCGATGCGAGCCCAGATATGTCATTTTTCTCCCAATGGCTGCATAGCACGCCACCCCTGGGCGATAAAATTGCAGTGGAAGGCATGTTTCTTGGCCCTCCCACTATGCTACTCATTTCCATGCCACACTCCATATGGAACGTGGTGCAGCATGATAAAGTCTGTTGCTTCCTAGGATATATAAGCTCTCACAACATGATTCACCTCTACCACAGGCTTGTAGGTTCTTCAGGGATCAAGCCATCTCCTCGAAAAGTCGAGGATGGCCGGATCCTTCTTGAAGCAAGAGATTGCGCTTTCAGTACACCTGCTCGCATTCGACGAGACGAAGGCCATGATGTCTTTCACTCCCCAGCTACAAGAGAAATGCCGAATTCAGTCGAGCGAAAGGAGCACCCTCTGCAAACCAGTCCTTCAGCCCCGGCATACACCAACCCAACAGGGAGTCATGGCAAGCCTAAAGACGAGGTGGAGGACTCTGCAGAGATGCAGGAAGCTGCCGAACAACTGAAAGCTCTGAGCCATGTTCGGCACCGAAGCGACGAAACTCAAAACATCAGTCGGCCTCGCACGATTCTTCCTGATGGATTGCCTGACATAAGGCCAGAAGGGGAGACTGACGAACACGGTAACGATGACCCGCTCGCAACACTGCGCAATGCCAATGCGACGGCCAAACCTCCTCGACGGTCACTCCCGAAGCAGGATACACGCTGCAATCATTGCAGCCATGCTCCTTTCAAGGATTCGTCTTCATTGAGGAAGCACATTGCTGCAGCCCACACAAGGCCTTTCCCATGCGCCTTCTCGTTTGCCGGCTGCACAAGCACCTTTGGGTCAAAGAACGAATGGAAGCGACACATCGCATCGCAGCATCTTTGTTTGCAATACTATCGCTGTTCTTCCTGTCCTCAGAGCACTGCCGAGGGCAAAGGTAACGAGTTCAATCGCAAAGACTTGTTTACTCAACACTTGCGACGGATGCACGCACCTTTTCAGATCAAGAGGGCAATTGCGAAAGGTGATAGCAAGATCCAATCTGAGTGGGACACGCATGTCAAGGATATGCAAGTGTCTTGTCTCGTCCAGCGTCGGCTACCACCGCAACGTTCAGCATGCCCGAAGCAAGGCTGTCAGAGCATCTTCGAAGGTCCATCATCCTGGGACGAATGGACCGAACACGTCGGCCGACATATGGAGAAAGGCGAAGGTGGTAGGCTTGGAGTGGATGGCCTTCTAGCTCAGTGGGCACTGGATGAAGGTATCATTGAGCGTAAGGCAGATGGTGAATACCGCTTGTCAGCCAGCAACGGAATGGGGGGAGGTACAGGAGGCAGCAGCGGAGTTGCCCCCCCTGCGTTTGAACAGAAAGAGTCAACTCTGACATCGGCGCCGACACTGGAACCCTCACAGCCGGAAGAATCGCTGATTTTGGATACAAAGCCTTCAGAAGACAGGATGGAGGTTGACACTCCAGAGTGAAAGCGGGCGTTTGGTGACTGACCACAGGACCCATGTTACGAAATTTGTGCAATGCACTACAACGAAATGACGAAACGACGTAAATGACCTGAGATTTCATACAGTTTTCCTTTCTTATTGTAGTGACGATCGCTACCTTGCTCAGTCACTCGCTTAGATGAATTTCTGAAGGCTACACTGACGGACAGAGTCTTGCGGGGCTTTGCCTCGGAACAGAATTCCAACTGGAGTTTATGAGAACCGTGTAAAAGGAGACAAAATCCACTGATCGAGCTAAGAAACAATTCAACTGAACCTCGCAAGTGTTACCGTGTTTGCTTTGCGACATGAAGTTCCATATACCTAGACAGTTGTTGAAGATCCACTGTATGCCGGCAAAATATTGGCGCCGCTCCGAACGCTGAGGAGGCTAATCCAAATCAAGTGTTGAAGCCCACCAGCTCCATCCATCCACAATCAAGCTAAGACGCCAACACCATCCAAGCGCTCAGGACCCAGATTCCCGGGTAGACAAGATATGAGCTTTCAGCCAAACCCCCACGACCCATCTCTCTTATCACCCTCTTCTACCGCTCCTGCGCCGTCTCCCAGCTCAACGGTTCGGCACTACCAGCAGCAACAGCCACAACAGCAACAGCACCAACAACAGCAACAGCACCACCAACAACAACAACAACAGCACCAACAACAACAGCACCAACAGCAACAGCAACAGCAGGTTCCAAGTCAATACTTGCCGCAGCCGCAACATCAGTGGCAGCAACAGCAGATTGCCATGATGAACGGCATGAACGGGACGAACATGGCTGCGGGAATGCCTGTTCCTACACCAGCGGGCCACCAGGCTGAACTCAATTACATCTACGGCATGGTCGAGGAGCTTAGTCGCCAGCTGGCAGAGAACCGTCGAGTTACAGAGGATATCGTTAGTGGACTGGGAAGGGTGAGGAACAGGGCGAGGACACATGGCGCCAGCAACCAACAAGTCATTGAAGGCGCCTCGGAAGACATAAATGGTATGTACACTGTCGTCCAAACCTTGCTGAACCGTCACCTAATCAACTTCAGGACAAGAACAAAACATCGACGCTCATATCTCTCTCCTCACCGAATGCCTCGAAAAGGCCAAGTTCAGCCGCGATGCCAATGCCAAGCTCCTCTCCCAATACGCCAACGCCATGGCCAACCTTCTTCGACAGTTTCACGAGTACAAGACCAAGCACGTCAGTGACGTAGCCTCTTGGCACCGTTCGTACCGCAAACAACTCGCTGATGCACGCGACGAGAACGCCCGTTTGCGCGAGCAGATCTGGCAGATGCAGGCACACGCTGGTCGAGCCAACGAAAACTTACGCGAGTACAGGCGCAAGTACGACGAAGACGAGGGTCGCTGGAACAGACTCGTCGATGAGAAGGCGCATCGCCAAGAGCTGCGTTTCTGGAAGCGCATGGCGATGCCTGAGCTCGACGACGACGACCCATACTGGAGTGATGACGATGATATTATTGATTCCGCTGAAAAGGAACGCCTGCATGAACTGGATCTTAAGGCGGCCCAGGAGCAGCTCGATAGCCAGGCTGGGGATAGCGATGGTCAGGGTCCACCACCGCAGCTGCCTCTACCCGGAATGGGAATCGGCATGGGTATGATGGGAGGCATTCCGATGCAGCGAGAAGATTCGGGAGCTTCTCATGGTACACCTTCACTTCCTCCCCGGCCGTCGAGTGCAGCGTCAAGTACAGGGTCGACAGGCCAGTAAGGATGGAGTTGGGGGAAGTATGGGTTGAAAAATGGGAATGTTTTGATTTAGCGATACCCAAGACATGAATGGATATGTAATATAGGAATGAATGGCTAGCATGTGTTAAGAAGCTTATGAGTTGTATGTCCTGTTCGGGATTTCTTGTAAAATCGTGAAGCGATTGGGTAAGGTGAGGAGGGCGACGATAGAATCCGCACTATGCAGAACTACTTAAGGTATCATCGAAAGGCAACATCACTTACTAGCTTTACGAAGACATAGCGATTTGTGCCCCCTATAATCCGGTCCAAGGGAGAGACTACGAATGGTTGATACATGGACAGGGGCGATTGTCCTGAGTCGCACTAAGGTAATAGGATGTACACTAAGATACTGAATTTACTATATGTTTAGTCGTTGCCAACGAACAATGCTGATATATTGCTGTTCCTAGGAGTGCGGCTTGGGACTTGGGAGTATTCGCGTATAAGCACTAATTTCTCGGAGATGCCGAGTATATTTCGAACTTTGAGTATTGGAGGACTACGGCCTGAATTGTGATCTTATCATCTCGGGTGTCAAATTATGACACGCGGCCGGTATTATACACTATTCTTACATTCCTATAATCATAATCCCATGGACCCATCCGGCCCTGTGAACATTTCACATTTCTGGAGATCGTGTTAAAACTCTGAATCCGGTCATCAGAAGCCACTCTGCTCCTTTCGTTGATCTTTATCACCACTTCCATCTCCCTCTCCATCTTTCGCGCCTGCAGCAGCCTCCTGGATTCCCTTCTCATCACCTCTCAGCTTAGCAAAGTACGCCTTGATGTCTTCAGCGCCAATGGCCTCACCGCTCTCGGCAAACTGCTGGAAGAAAGGCTTGAGCCGTTCTTTGAGATGGTTGTACGCCATGACGCCCTCAATGGCTCGCACGCGGTCTACGTTGCGTAGTGCGCTCTCGCCACGTTCCAGAAGACTGCCACTGCCGTGCGAACCACCACCGTTGCCGCCTGCTTGCGAACCTGCTTCGGACAGGGGTGGTTCGTAGACTTCCTCCTCTTCGAGGAGCTGCGGGTGGGCGTTGAGTTGGGGAAAGCAGGATGAGCAACGGCAGAAGGCTTCGCGGAAGTCGTCTTTAAGGAAGAGAGAAAACTGACCTTGCGGGGCGGGATGGAAGTTGTTGAGCTTGCAAGGGAGCTTATCCGTTGATGGTGTCTTCTCTGTGGGCCTTACATCCTGTTCAAGTAGGGATTCACTCTTTGCGCGCTTGGCGTCCAAAGTCACCTCGGCATCGTCGTCAGCCTTGCGCTTTCGCGATTCCGATGCACCCTCAGTTGTGGCGATCGTTCCAGTTTCAGCAGTGGAATCCTCTTTCACAGAGGCTGCCTCAACCTTTGGTTTAGTATCCGCTTGGTTGAGGAATACTGCTGGAAGGAAACCCGAAGTTCCTGCGTACCGTTTGATCCAAGGGTGCGCCTCAACACACTTGTAGCAAAGGAAGGCCTCGAAAGTATCTTCCTCTGGAAATCCTGGGGGCATTGGAACGTCTTCCTCGTCTTCCTCTTCCTCGATTGCGTTTTCATTGCTGGGTTTCTTTTGGTCAGCATTTCCAGCGGCATCTTGTTGCTCCTCATTGCCCTCAGTGATCGTCATCAACTTGCCCTCTTCGGCGCTCTCTCGAGTCGCCTTCTTAGGCTTGTCCATCTTTTCGAACCAGTTGGGCCCCATACCGACGAGACACCCTGGATGGTACCAATCTTCGCCACACCCGCCCGTCTCTGTTGTTCCCAAACCCAGACACTGGAACATTGTGCCCTTTTGTTGGAACGGATCGTAGTCGCACTCGCAACCGCAGAACCTATTGCGGAAGTTGTGATTATACTTGTTGTTCACATCGGGCTCTTCGGAGTGAACCCCGCCTCGGGTGTTGGTCGTCTCGTTCAAGCGAAGGGTACATGGGCTTGTCGAAGGGATGCGCGTGGTACCGCAGTCGCATGTGAAGTTGCGCTTCTGGAAGATCTCGACGAGGTTGTGTTCGCCATGACATTGGATAGAGCACGCGTAGCAGACACCGGCAGGTGTCCAGTCATCGCCATCTCTAGCAGGAGGTGGGTTACAAGTCAAGCAAGCAAAAACGGCCTGTCGCAGAGGCCCGAGGATTTTGGTGCATGTATCAATGCTCTAGAGGAGTTGTAAGCCCGTATCGCGGTAGATAAGAGTGGAAACGTACGTAAGGTAGCGCCTCGCGAGCATCAGCTTCGAGAGCTTCCTGTGATCGAATGAATCTGATAAATGATTAGGCCGTGATCATAGATTGAGACTCATTTATGGCCTACTCTGCCGCAGTTTGCGACGTCTCCGAAGTTTGCGACTTTCCAGAAAAGCTGTCCTTGCGCACTCGAGATTCGTGTTGGGGGGCATCTTGCGCAGGCGCCGAAGCAGAGGGACCGTCTGCCGACATGATTGCGATGGAGCACAGCTTTCCACAGTATTAAGTATAGATTGGAAACAGAAAATAACAGATTAGAAAGGAAGAATCAAAGGATTGGATGACGATTTTGTCAGAATTGATGGGTGATGTAAGTAAGAATACAAGCAGGGATGAGGAAGAAAGCTCAGCTATGATGGTACCGTATCTACAGTGCGGTAGAGCCTTGGTGGTGAAGCTTGGGGATGGGGAAACAATAAATCAGGCATAGAGAGTGCTGCTTCTGCCCGTACTGATGTGACTATTTCTGTCGCCCAAGCCAAACCACTTTACGCGTGTCACGTCAGCTGTAAATCAATTTACGCGTTAGGTCGCGCAGTGACACGCGAAATTACCCCTTGTCAACCGCCTCCACTTGGTCTTGTCGGTTTCCGTCCCAACCATCACAACGAAATCAGCCCCTCAATCTTGATACTTGCAATTCCAAGCGAACCAAATTCTGGGTGTTATTCCACTACTCAGCCACTCTTTCACGATATCCCCTCGAGCTCAAGATATCTGCAAGAGTCAAAATATGAGGTATGTCTTGTCCCGTGGAACTCTCTACCGCTGTTCAAGCAACAACTGACCTTTTCAAGTTCCCCACTACATCCATCTTCAGCTCGCCAGGGCCGCAAGCGCTCGCGAACAGGAGGAGACGATGGACTATCACCAGGCATGGTCTCAAGCCCCATGCCTTCATCACCGCCTGCCGAGTTCAACATGGTACACGGTGTCGAAGATGACGACGACATTGAAGAAGAGGCTCAGATCCAAGACGATATCGATGAACTAGACGAGATGGCCGAAGACGACGTCGATCTGTTCCGCGAAGGCTACGAAGCCGATTACCAGGATAGAGAAAATGATACGTACGAGGGCATCGACATCGACGACCAGTACTACGCGCCTTTGGACGGTCGTGAGGTGCGCAACGTAAACGCTCGGCTCGATCGAAGAGACGACGCAGTAAGACGAATGCCTTCTGCATACGCAGGAATGCTTGGAGAGGACGACGAAGGCGATATCGATCTAACTGCTCAACCCCGCCGCCGCCGTCATAACTACGATGAAGACCCAGACGACATGATGGACACCGATATTATGAATGAAGAACTGTCGCTCGAGGCACTTGGTGATGTCAAGGCATCCAACTTGACCGAGTGGGTGTCACAACCCTCTGTCCAGCGAACTATCAGACGCGAGTTCAAGGCTTTCCTCACATCCTATACCGATACCTCTGGCTCATCCGTCTACGGCAACCGAATCCGTACACTCGGTGAGATCAATGCCGAGTCCCTCGAGGTCTCATATGAACATCTCTCTGAAAGCAAGGCCATTCTGGCTTACTTCTTGGCCAATGCGCCTGCTGAGATGCTCAAGCTCTTTGACGAGGTTGCCATGGATGTCGTTCTTCTCCACTATCCTGATTACGAGCGAATTCACTCCGAGATTCACGTTCGTATCTTTGACCTGCCTGTGCACTACACTCTTCGACAGCTCCGTCAATCCCACCTCAACTGTCTTGTTCGAGTAAGCGGTGTCGTTACTCGACGATCGGGCGTTTTCCCCCAGCTCAAATATGTCAAATTTGACTGTTCCAAGTGCGGTGTGACTCTTGGACCTTTTCAACAGGAGTCCAACGTCGAAGTCAAGATCACATATTGTCAAAGTTGCCAATCTAGAGGCCCATTTACCCTCAATTCGGAGAAGACGGTCTACCGAAACTACCAGAAGCTCACCCTCCAGGAGTCTCCTGGCACAGTACCTGCTGGTCGATTGCCTCGATCGCGTGAGGTCATCCTCCTTTGGGATCTCATTGACAAGGCAAAGCCTGGCGAGGAGATCGAGGTTACTGGAACCTACAGAAACAACTATGACGCTCAATTGAACAATCGCAATGGTTTCCCTGTCTTTGCTACCATTCTTGAGGCCAACAACGTAGTCAAGTCTCATGACCAGCTGGCTGGTTTCCGAATGACGGAAGAGGACGAGCATACGATCCGCAAGCTGTCTCGAGATCCCAATATTGTGGACAAGATCATCAATTCGATAGCTCCCAGCATTTACGGACACACTGATATCAAGACCGCTGTTGCTCTGTCGCTTTTCGGCGGTGTCGCAAAGACAACCAAGGGTGCTCATCATCTGCGAGGCGACATCAATGTGCTTCTCCTAGGTGATCCCGGTACAGCCAAGTCCCAGGTTCTCAAGTATGCCGAGAAGACAGCTCACCGAGCCGTGTTCGCCACCGGCCAAGGTGCTAGTGCTGTTGGTTTGACAGCCAGTGTTCGACGAGACCCTCTTACCAGTGAATGGACTCTGGAGGGTGGTGCTCTTGTGCTGGCAGACCGTGGAACTTGCCTTATTGACGAGTTCGACAAGATGAACGACCAAGATCGAACATCCATCCACGAAGCCATGGAGCAACAGACCATCTCCATCTCCAAGGCTGGTATTGTAACGACTCTACAAGCCCGCTGTGGTGTTATTGCCGCTGCCAACCCTATCGGTGGACGATATAACTCCACAGCCCCTTTCTCTTCCAACGTCGAGTTGACAGAACCCATCTTGTCTCGTTTCGACATCTTGTGTGTGGTGCGCGACACTGTCGAGCCTGCAGAGGATGAGCGTTTGGCTCGGTTCATTGTGGGATCGCATAGCCGAAGTCATCCACAAAGCCAGTCTGCACAGGACTCAATGGAGGTTGAGCATGATACCCAAGCCGAGACTCAAGGCACTGCGCCGTCTCGTAAGGCCGAGGGTGAGATTCCACAAGAACTGCTAAGGAAGTACATCCTCTACGCCCGAGAGCACTGCTCGCCAAAGCTTTACCATATCGATGAGGATAAAATTGCAAGGCTCTTTGCCGATATGAGAAGAGAGTCTCTTGCCACTGGTGCCTATCCCATTACAGTGAGTCTAATCCATCGCCTGTATAGAACAAAACCGAAGACTAACAAAAGCAGGTGCGACATCTCGAGGCCATCATTCGTATCAGTGAGGCGTTCTGCCGCATGCGCCTATCAGAGTATTGCTCATCTCAGGACATTGATCGTGCCATTGCCGTCACGGTGGATAGCTTCGTGGGTAGCCAGAAGGTTAGTTGCAAGAAGGCTCTCGCAAGAGCATTCGCCAAGTACACGTTAGCGCGTCCTGGTGGGCAGAAGAAGGCCGGCGGCAACAGCCAGGGAAGACGGCAGACTTCTGTCATGGCTTGAATAAGGTGATGCTAGAGATGATGTCTTAGTGAGGGCGGGTTGGGTGTTTGATTTGGCGAAGATGGTTTGGGAATGGATATCAGCATTGCGATGGCTTCTATGAAGGAGTTGGGAAAACTCTCGAATGTAGATTTAATGTACAGTGAAATGAACCTGCATGATCTCACAGCTGGAGCGTGTCCATCACGGCGAATTCGCTAGAGTATCAGTCTGGTGACAAGGCTAGAGTGGGTGCCAGAAAAGCCACTATCGCCAGCATATGTGTGTTCCGGGTCGCATACCTAGGTTGGATCTGTTTCATCATGTTCACTTTAGTCTTCGGCGCTGACTCTTCCGTTACAGACGCGAGACATTTTACCGCTCTCCGTGTCAATGCATGACACATCAATATTTGCGACGGGACCCCTGTCGACTGAAGAAGCATAACGGCAAGCTTAATTCGCGCGACGTGAGGTCACCCAATGTTTCATCTGTGCGTGAGCTTAACGGATGAAAAGAAGCCCAGCTTGGCACCCCAAGATCCCCAGTTTGTGCCGGATCTCGGCTCTTCGAGATCAGCTATATCAGGGTGGTGTTATACACGTGCTAGCTCCGGGCACCGATATTCCCGATGAGAAGGGGGTTCTCCGCCGCCGTCTGGCATTCGGGACCGGAACGGAACCGGAGCAAGTTGATGGGAGCGTATCTGGGTCATAGCCTGCGGTATAAAGATGGTGCAGCGGCTCCGATAAAAAACCATTCTTCAATCTCAACATCCAGTCCATCTTTCCATTCTCCAGTCCTTTCCTATAGAGGTGAGCCCTATTCTCAAGACACCAAACTTTCCGATACTAATCTCTATCTCTAGCTGTGCTCTTGTTGGCGTTCCCTCCTTTTACTACCTCGCCTTAAGAGCTGTGCTCATATCTTTACATACACCATTAATTATTCACTTTGATCTTGGTCACTCACTACCACTTAATTACCCACAGCCAAAACCAGTTCGTTTACTACTCGTCTCAAGATGAAGTTCTCAATCTTTTTCGTTGTCGCTTCTGCTGCGATTGCCACCGCCGCCCCTAGTGCTGTGTCTCCTTTCGCTCAAGGGCGCGCTGCTCTCAACGAGACCGCGCCTAACCCCGGTCGTGAAGACGGCGGTGGAGATATACTCGGCCCTGGACGTGAAGAGGACGGCAAGGATGACCGCGAGGACGGCAAGGATGACCGCGAGGACGACAAGGATGATCACGAGGACGACAAGGACGATCGCGAGGACGGCAAGGATGATCGTGAGGATCGTAAGGAGGATGAACTCAAGCGTGGAGGACTTGCATTCGGCCAAGTCGACCTGAACTATCTCCTCGAGGTCAACGAGCTCAACCTGGTCAAGCTCCAGGATCTCAGCCGCAAGAACAGCTTCGACGTCGCAATCTTTGCCGACCTCTTCACCTCGAGGGATTTCAGCCTCAAGCAGCTTCTGGAGCTTCAGCAGCTCTCGACCGTGCTCAAGATTGCCGAGACCGGCATCTTTGACGCGTTTGAGCTGTCTAAGCTGGAGCTCGGCGGTCTCAACTTGGGACTCATTGACGGGATTGCATCCATTGATCTTACCCAGTTCATCGACGCTGCGTTGAAGCCCAAGATCACTGTCATTGCTAAAAAGGGTTGGTTGTCGAGCCCAAGTTCTCCGAATGGTTGCTAACTCTCATCTAGTCACCAACATTCTCGTGGTTTAAATACCAGAGCTATCGTGGATGTCGAGAAGTAAGGTTGCTGGCAATCTGCGCAATAAGGGAGCAGGTATCCCACTGAGCGAGGCAGGCTTCAGATCAAGTCACTCGCTATGAGCTATCATGTTGTAATGAACCCTGGCCCTTGGTATTGGGACGGAACCGGGATTGGATCAGGGGATGGTTTCCGCGGTCTTTGTGGTCACTGGATGACTTGCGCGAGGATTACGGTATTATTAATGAGTCATATGCCCTCAACTATCATGAGTTGTCAACTATTCTATTGAACCCCAGAGCTGAGTGGACATGCATACGTGAGGCTGCGAATAATGTGCCGTGGTTGGTCTCCCATTCCAATCTTCCGAGCCACTATTTCCCTCGAGACTCGGTTCAGTCCTTCTGGGTGTCCTGTTCTCCAAGTCATCCAATGGAAGAATATTAGTTTGAGTAGAAATACTAACTGGATACCGCCTGTTTTGAGTTTCCCGTGGCATATTGCGTATTTGCTGAATAGGGGCATCATCTTGATCTTGGACTTTTGCTATGCATCGATCTACAAACATACTCTTATTCCTATTCCTATTGACACCAACGTCCTGGCCTTTGACGACGGCCGACTGCAAGTACCACTGCTAACAGGCTTTAATGGGAAGCATCTCTGCCATGACGGCCAGACTCAAAGCTCAATATCTATCTCTTCTGAAGCAGGAGTCGCCGAGCACGTCAACACGCTCCCGTCCATCTGCACCCCTCCAGAGACTGAACCGCAAGTTACTTTAGCAGCACAGCTCCCACAGGCGTCGACGCGACAGCCATAGTCTGGCGTCAAACCAACAGACTCGGCAAGTTCCAGTAGCGACATGGGCTTTCTTTTGTCCCACTGGGCAGTCTTGTTGGACTTTGTGAAGCGCACTCTGGACGTCTCTAGATCCCCAACCGCCTTGCCTGATGCTGAGAAGCTCTCGCTGTGGATGAAGGGCGGGGGGATCTTGAAGGTTTTGAGCATCTCCCTCATGTTATCCTCGAAGTCGTGGGGTCCGCAGATGTAAACAGCCGAGAACATGGCTGGTAAGTCCATATATGCCGTGCCAAATGGATTGATCTGGTACGTCCCTCCCATCACTTCTGTCAGTGTCTCCAGGTTTGGTCTTCCGACATAGTCGTAGTCTTTCCCAAGAGTGTCAACGTCGCGAGGCTTTGTCATGAACACAAGCCTTCTAATGGGATTGTCCTCGATCTGGAAGAAATCGTCATGTAACTGCAGACCTTCCCCATTCTTGGCCACATGAACCCAGATACCTGGCACTTTGGCCATGTTGGGATGGCTTGTGTGGGCTTTCATCATAGCGAGGATTGGAGTCACCCCGATCCCAGCAGAGAGGTATATCTGGCGAGGCGAGACTGGCTGTGACCAATCCAGGAAGAACCGACCCGCTGGAGAGCATGCTGAAAGAACAGTTCCTACTGCGCACTCGTTGCACATCCACGTCGAAGCTTTAGCAGCTTGCTTGATGCTGAGACGGTAATACTCAGGTTGCTTACGGCCAGGCCAGTCTGATATGCTCCAGCTTCGAACGTCACCGGTTGGTAGTCGTACAGTCAGAAACTGTCCAGGTTGGTACCACGCCAGCTGTTGATCGTCCGCCGCACACAGATGAAAAGACTTGACCTCATTGCCTTCGTCGACGATTCGCTCAACTCTCAAGTCGCGCCATCCTTTCCATGCGTTTTTGCCAATACTGACTTTGTCGTCCATGCTGGCTAGCTTGCGCCTTATGAATAGTCGGTTGAGCCCAAGGAGAACCTCGTGGTTCGCCAGTAAGTCGAGAGTGTCGCGCGTCTTCAGGTCAGAAGCGAAGGCCAGCCGAGTAATGGTGGCCACATCCATCGTGTCCCCCGACGAGGACTCTTGAACCGCCATGTCTCCAGGGTGAATGCGGCCCTTAGTGAGGACCCTCAAGTAAACACCTGCTCGACCCGTGTCGGATAGGGTCTTGAGCCAAGAGTCCTTCTGTCCACATCTCCAGGACAGCTTCATGCAAGGGACACGGGATCCGCAGACTTGGAGACGAACAGTATCCCCGACTCTCCACACATCGCCTAGTCGAAAGTCTGGCTCTGCGAGTCTGTTCCCAGTGCACCTGAAGGTGATGTTCTCCCCCCAATGGCACCAGTCCCAAGCTGATCGGTCGACTCCTAGTTCTGTACACCAGTAGTCGTAGTTCTCGGCGAGACAGATATACACAGGACCGTCATGAACCGCTGTGGAATTTCCAACAATGCCGGTCTCGTCGAGCTCGATATATTCGGAAGTCAATTTCTTGGGGGTGTGTACGATGCTGGTTTTGAGCTCTAGACCGTTGATGTTGTGTACGGCCGGCAGAGCTTGACTGACAGCAACAACTTCCATCATGTAATTGGTAAGAACGAGCCTCGACGGGATGTTTTTGAGTAACGAGAACAGGATAGTATCTTCTTAAAGAGACAAATGGCTGCACAGGCTAAGAATGCCATTGTCAGTCACTTTTATATCCGACTTCGCGACCGAGACGTTCGGGGCCGGTATTGCGGAGCGGATATAAGAGCCCCACTGTTTCTCGGGGTTTGGCAACTGTAAGCCGTGCATGGAAACCCCGAAGAAATGGAATCAATATTGGGGTAAGGGACGTGTTATAAAATCAATGAGTTTAGTTGAAACGTTTACTCGTCATGTCCACGGCAATAGTCTGCGTCATGTCGATTTCTTGGACCTTCAAGTGTGTAAGTAAAGCCTTTGCTCCGTGCCTATGTGTTGATAGACTGACCAAGTTATCCATTCAGACCTCAGCTTGAATCCCTTTGTCGAACGCTACCTCGTGTCTTGTATTTGCGAACAGCTTGATAGTTCAGCCAGGTGCAGTGTATCGAATAGAGAGATACTTACCAGTTAGCATCCAAGGGTATGCACTCACACTTAACGCAGGCATACACATGTATCGACAGTCTAAGGTATACAATAGCTAGAGGGTATGCTAAAAGTTCGGAGCATTATAGCTATATACTGAACACGATGCACCCAATGCTTTTACCCAAGTTACTTGTGCTTTGCCAATGCTTCATCCACTTCTTTCGCCGCTTCAATGCTGTCTCCGAGTATCCTCCTCTCATCCTTCGACAACCTGTTGACTTCCGACTCCTTCATGCAGCTCATATCAGTCTTCTTCCGTCCCTTGTGCCACTTCCCATCCTTCATCCAATAGCTCGGTATTCGATACTCGTTTGGATTCTTGCGTTTGTTCATCAGCAAGCCGCCGTTGTACCATAGCAAACGGTCCCTGGTATCCAAATGCGCAATGGCAAAGCTGCAAACTTGCGTGACGTTCTGCACATCGGGAGAATCGCCCCAGCCTATCATGGAGCCGTAGTGCGCCTCGAACTCGTATGTTGAGCCGGCGACTTCGAGACCCATCCACCATGACTCTTTGTCACCGTGGCCCATTCTGTATGTCGCCTCCTCTCGGATATCGTAGGTGTTTTGCCACGCAACGTGGAGCAGGCCGACAAGAACGGGTATCCGCGCCTTGTCAACAACCACGACCCCTGAATCGCATTCTTCAGCATAGTCCTCCGTCCAAACTCGTGATTTCTCCATCTCTGCTGAAGGCTCTTTGATCTGGTCAATCCACCAATCATGTCTCGCCCGAAAAGCATGCCGCCACAGTAAACGGTCGTGGAATAAATATGCGCCTTTGTCGATGTACGGCTTCTGGTTGAACAACTGCTCCGGCTTCTGCATAAAGACAGCATCGGCGTCCAGCAATATTGCCTTCTCAAACTTGGATGCCAGTAGCGCGAACACTTTGATGGCCCAGCCACCGTCTTTGAGCTTGAGACTATGATCGTCGAAAACGCCAAGTACATCCAAAAACTCCATGTCACCTGCACCCTTCAGTGCACTCATTCTCTTGCGACTCGTTTCCGGCAAGTCTTCGTCACCTGCATACGCGATCTGGATTGGTAGTTTGGAGCCAAGTACTTGTCGGAGAGAAACAATCAAGTGACTCGCAAACCGAACAGACTCTTCACCTCCCCCGACGGGGATAACGATACCCCGTGATCCTTTCTTATAAGACTTTCTCAGATCAGCCAGGGGCGTCTTTGACCCTTGGTTTCGCGGAGGGTTTTGGAGAAACGGGAAAAGCTGTTGAGCAACTTGTTCTGTAGTAGCATAAAGTTCTCCCCTTTCTTTCGACTTGGAGTGTAATGCATCTGCTTTCCGCAGCCAATGACCAAGCATTTTCGACCTCTGGCCTGTCTCCCAGAACTTGTCCCCATACGGTGCTTGTATCGGGTTGTCGATGTAAAAGTTGGCGGTCTGTGTGATCTTGTCCGGCTCATCCACTAAGGGGGCGTCGATGCTCGACTGATCGGACCACTCCATATTGAATACAAATAAAAGACATATCGAAACAGCTACGAAAACCACCAATAATGTTAGTACTCGACGCGAGTCTTGCAGCGCGTGGCCGCAAACTGCCGCCAGACCCTTCATGGTCAAACGTGGATGTTGTGATAAAATTCCGGGGCTTGACGGCAGCCTTGCCTGGTAAATTCAGCAAAAAAATGGGGAACTAGGCGGTGCAAAGGCGAACAAGTGGGACCAACAGCATACGGTATTTTAGGCATTCGATCCTGGCTAGCCTATGGCCGTTACGTAGTCATAGGCGGGAAGAGGTTGAACAGGTGGGTTGGATTAAAACCCGCGTACCACTAGGTTTAATCCCTATATACTATGCTGCTTTTTTAATAATATCCTAATATTTCCTAACATGACTATGAGTTTCTTGATATATATATATACTACAGTATGTGGATTTTATTTTAACCCACCTGCTTACCAAGTCCATGCTCGGATCTATGGTCAAGAAGCATCTGCATGACCATCCGACCACGCTTTTCGTGTCGGGCTCAATGGCTGATGATAGATGCCGCCAAATATCTTCGCCCTTATGTTTCATGTGCCATGGAATCAACAGTGCTTCCTTCCAACCCCCATACGATAGCAGTGTGTCGGCATTGTAGTATCTGAGGATAGTAGAGAAACACAAACTATTAGACATTAGATGTAAGTGCTGTTATATCAAAAAAGGCCCGAGCACATCATCCAGTATATGCGTACCTTGCGCACTCCCTAACTATATATCACAGTCGAGCCTGTCCCCATCCTCTTCCTGGAACTCCTCGTTATTAGACCTTCCCCGCCAAGACTCAGATGAATGCATCTTGACTGCAAAGAAGTATCGTGTGCCGTCGACAGTCTTACAGATGATGCATCAGCATTGTGTTGAGCTGCATCTATTCCCACAACACCAGGTATGTGTGTGAGCTCCGGCCTGGGCTCTCCCCATTCCTTGAGTTGGCCCCCTATCTGCGCAAGGGCGTCTGCGTCGAGGGTGTTGGTCCATGTAGGAGCATGCAAAATGAACCACATCAGGACACACAGTCCAACAGTTTGCAGCCCTATCAGTACCGAGACGCACACTATAGCTGCCATGTCTTTCTTTGGTTTCGTGACGGCTGTTCCCGCGTTAAAGTAGATGCGGCGAGCGTCGCGTTCCCTTGCCGTGGTAGTGAGAAGAGCTTCATTCGCGAAGAACATGGCCATTTCGAGCGCTTTCTCAGTTTCATTGCCGTCTTGGAAACCTTTAAAATAAGAGGCTATAAAGTTCTCCATCCTAGGTGTGGCCTGGTGTCCTTGTCGGGTCGACTTGGTACACCACGATTTATGGAAGTCCTGAAACATAAGTCCGCATAAT
Source organism: Fusarium nurragi (assembly GCA_012977755.1). NCBI lineage: Eukaryota > Fungi > Ascomycota > Sordariomycetes > Hypocreales > Nectriaceae > Fusarium > Fusarium nurragi. The sequence goes on along the minus strand of JAALXI010000090.1, from coordinate 70,284 downwards.
GGCAACGAAGACTGCTCACAGATGTTGTTCACAGTCTGGTTGGATGAGTCCTTGTCAGCCATACTGGCGGCATGGAAGAATGATGTATTTCCAAACATCGCTAAGGCGGCTGTCATGAGCGGGCCTGGCGTCGGGAGAGAGTGTGTGTCGAAGGGATCGGCCACAAATTCTGGACTCCAAGTACGATAGTTCTCTAAGTCGTCATCTGTAACCCTGGACGATCGCAGAGGCAGTTAGCGTAACTCCCGGCTACGAGAAAAAGAGATATAGTGTGAGTAGCTGGTTACATACTCTGCTGCTGGATACCTGGTCTCCCGCGAGGTACCTTCGGGATAGTAATCGTTGTACTCATCCTCAAGGCTTCGTAGCGAAGGCCATTTGTCCAAAAGTGGCCCTGGCATAGGGTTGATGCTGTTTGGGAGTTCAAACCACCCTCTTCTCGATACGCTTTCACATTTGAGTACCCAGTTCTGATCTTTCATATAAAGGTAGAGCTCATCGTCTTTTGGTACGTCCCATTGCAGAGCCAGCCACATCCTTTCAGAATGCTCTTGCTTGTCTCGACTCGTGTTCCAAGGAACAGTATCGTAACTTCCTTCGACACAAATATCAATATTCAACCAATCATCAGAGAAAGAAGTTTTGAACGGTCTCTTCCCTGGGCACTGTTTTGGGAGGCTCTTTTCCTGATAACACTTGGCCTTCGAGTCCAATCTGGCGGCGTGATGGCGGTAGACTCCTGTTGAGGTGCCATTTGCGACTGGAGAGGCAAAGTAAAGGCGCTTCCCTTCGGTGTCATTATTTGACCTTTGATAGTACCAGCTGAGAGCTCGTCTATTATCAATTTCATAGTTTGGCTTCGAGAGAGAAGGATTTTCAGACCACAAGTACGCTTGAACGTCATACTGGGTGGCGCTGATGAGCTTCTGGCTTGTCTTCTGTACAATCAAGTTCTGGGGGGAAAAGTTTAGGTTGATGGGCTCCGGATCCCAAGCAATGACTTGGGTATCGGTGTCCTCGAACGGGTACGCGCAAGCGCCCACGTCGAAGTTGCGATGCATCGCAGGGTGCCCTTTGCATGTTACCACGTTGATTATCTCGTCCTGGACAAGTATCGCTTGGATGGGTGGTTGAACAGCAGCTTTTCCGAAGAGGTCAGCAGGGATATTTAGGATTTAGATGTTGTCCAGGAGGTTCCGAACTCACTTATCAAAATGAGACCAGCCGCCAACCAAAGGTAAACTGATGACTCGGAGCGTCTCAAAGGATTTTGGCCCTTCAAGAGAAACGCAGGATTGAGCCATTCTCTATCTGCCAGCGTGAACAGTTGCAAAACGCTCAGTTTCTGACCTGCGCTGCGTCTCTGCGTGTAAACAACCGCTCCATGGGCAAGTAGCCCGGAAACGATAGGAAGGCCAATAACACCAGCGATTGAGGCGAGCGTGCTAAGAGTAACTCGCAATCTGTTCCAGCCCTCCGCTTCTTTAGGGGTCACTGATCCTGTCTGATCAATGTATGAATACCTGTTCAAGGGTCTGATCATCGTGGCGCAGGTTAGAAACCAAGGTACGAGAAGGATAAGGAGGTAGAATATGAAGGCCAGCAATGAACGGGTGCGGTATCGAAGAATCTGTTGATCCTTCGCAAGACCTGCTGACTGTTGTGGTCGTCGAGACTCGTCGTCCAGATCATTGTTGGTGACAGTCCGTACGGATTGAAGCTCAAAATCCGTGGGACCCATCGTGAATCAGGGGTCTTGGGGGAAAAAAGGTTGTAGGGCAGTCAGTCAAGGCTGAAAACAGGCGGACAGGCGGCAGCTTATCATCATGGGATTCCGTGTCTGCCAAGGGCTATCCTATCCACCAGGGGTTTTTAGCCAGTCCATCGTTGTTCGCCGCGGGTGGGCGTTCAACCGTCTTGGCAATCACCCTGATCAGCTGACAGAAGACATTCTCGCTCTTCTGGCTGGTCATTATGGGCGCATGGGTAGATGGCCCCAGGGTTCAAAAGAAATTGAGCTTCAGATCAACACTCAAGTTTCTGTAGGGCCAGGGTTCAAGACAGGCAAAGTGTTGACCCAAGCATTCTAGCAGCTTCCCCTATGCCTTGTCTTCCAACTAAGCTTAACCGTAGGCTGACTCGAAGTTCTCTCTGAATGTTGCGAAGCCGCGAAGGATGGTGTTCGGCTATTTAGCTTCTTGGCGTGTGGAGCAATTCAGGAACAAAATGGCCGGAACAGATTGGTCTTGGCTCGGGTAGCGGCTCATTTTGCAAGGGTGCCTTGAGAATTGGGTGTCCTGGCAGGAGGCATGAGTTTTGCAGTTGGAAGTGACAAAACATGGGGAATAGCCCATGATATGAAAGTGTTGGCATTCTATTGACTGGGGTGGTGACTGGCCCTTTGGCCCCTGTTACTTTGCTCCCAAAGCAGGCCTTGACCAACAATAAATTCTGAGCTGATGTTGGATGCTCGAAAACAGTCTTCAGACCCGTATTCTTGTAAGCAGTAGGAAATCTGACTGAGCCAGTGAGTTTATCGAGGGTAGCGTGTATGATTCCGGGGCTCTGGTTGCGTGGCGATGATGCCGAGTTTGATTTCTAGTTCATAGGAGGAGTTTCTTTGACAGCTGTCTTGCTCTTTATACATTTTCGGCTGTAGCCAGGCGTGTCGAAGGGTATTTGGTGTTCTTGTGTCGGAGGCTTGGCTTGGCACGAGCAATGTCACGATATGACACGGGACATACTCGACATCGACGTAAGTGACAGAGGTGATGATATCTGGCAGATCTATCTTGTCAGTGGGCCCAGTCTACACTCTCTTTCTGGGAACTTCTCTGGAAGCCTTCGATAGTGAGAGAGCCCTCACGGTGTTGAAGAATAAAAAGGACGCGAGTCGGTTTCACGATCTTTGTTGTAAAATGCAAATTAGAGCACCCAGCCAAATATGACCCTGCGGTCGTGTAACATCCTGCCTAGCGTCCTTAACACTCTCTCCTTTTCACGGAGAATGGTGCCTAGCAAAACGAACTACAAACGACTGCTCAATGGATTTCTCGTGAGAATTTGTCACCCTGCTTGCACCATTCCCATTAGCTGATTCTGCTGCGCAATGCAAATTCCTCCAAAATATCTGGATAATCTACACTAGAAACGGGAGATTGCCATTTAGCGCAATTCAAACTGAAGGATTCAATACTGTTCTTTGTGTCCGTAGATCTTGTAATCTGTACAGAAGGCAAAATCACACTGCATGCGACGTATCAATCAGCATCCCGCAGCTTCGAATTCTCTTTTTTACTGCAATTGCTTTATAACAGAGTTCACTTACATCAATCTCGCTGTTGCACCAATCACCTGCATCTGACCACGTCAGTGGGCCGAATTTCAGTTGGGCTTGTCTCCGCTACGGATACAGCCTACACCCACTCGGTGTCTAGTTCAGCGCTGATCAACGACACGACACCAAACCCCCATCATCCACAACCCCAATCCCAATCCCACAGGGCATTTCTACCTCAGCGCGCTTCAATGTGTCGCCAATCCGTGAGATCACGATGCCATCGTTAGGCTCGACCATTCTACGAATCTTAGCAATTGCTCCGGTCTGGGCACAAGCTCAAGGCCAGTCTCATGACCCAAGCAATGCCGCCCCTGGTCTGAACGACTCGACCTCCACCTCCACAGTCTCGACTTGCGACGCTCGAACCATCAACTACATCATCCATACCCTCCCTCAGTCTTGTCTCACGAGTTCATGGACAAGCACAACTGCGAGCGCGACCCCTCCAGTAACCAATTCAACAGCCGACGCCTCCTCCAACACGACACAAAGCAATGCGCCACCCTCCAACCCACAGAGCGAGTCACAATCCCAACAATCGACGTCCACCGCTACCACCACCCAAGACGAGTCGCAAGATCCAGCTGGAGATGGAGCCGCGAAACACTTCATGTCCTTTGAGGACTGGAAGGAGATGATGCTACGAAAGACAGGGCAGGACCCTCAAGATCTCGACGCCCGGAACGCAAAACCTCGGGACCGGACACCCCCAGACATGGGCCACGCTGGCCTCGGCGAGGAAGATGAGATATCCTTGAACTTTGACAGTTATCTGGATAACACTGGGGAGCAAAAGGAGCGTCCATCAGATGTCGATCAGGCTCACACCGATGGATCAGGCAAGGCAGTTGTTTATGAGGACGGCCGTGCATCCATCCATAGGAGCAAAGATGCTGGCAAGACATGTAAGGAGCGTTTCAACTATGCCTCATTCGACGCTGGTGCCACAATTCTCAAAGTGAGCCCTGGTGCCCAGAAAGCAAAGAGCATTCTAGTCGAGAACAAAGACTCGTACATGCTATTCGAATGCCGCGCCAAGAGCAAGTTTGTCATTGTCGAACTGAGTGACGACGTGCTCATCGATACTGTTGTCCTCGCCAACTTTGAGTTCTTCTCCAGCATGCTCCGCCGCTTTACTGTCAGCGTTAGTGACCGATATCCAGTTAAGATCGACAAGTGGAAAGAACTCGGCACCTTCGAGGCAAGGAATTCACGAGATCTCCAGGCCTTCTTGGTCGAGAACCCGCAAATCTTTTCAAAGTACGTCCGAATCGAGTTCCTCAACTTTTCCGGAAAGGAGTTTTGGTGCCCGGTCTCATTGCTTCGAATCCACGGATCACGTATGCTTGACTCATGGAAAGACGCCGACCCAGCCCGAGATGAAGACTCGAACCCTGAAGAAGAGGTTGAAGAGAGCCCTCAGGCATTGCCTTCAGGAGAAGAGCCGCCCAAACCACAACAGATGGAGAAACCCTCTGAACCTGTTAAGCCGATCTTCATAGAGGAGATGCCGTACTGCGAAGTCAATGCCACCTCACAGGTTCTCTTTGTGCCATTGTTCTGTCCTGTCTCACTCAACCAGATGACACGCCCAAAGTCAACCCACAATAGTTCCGTGGAGGTTACCAGCGCTGCCTCTATGCCCAATACTCCAGACGACAGAGAGCGGAAGGGCGATGCAACACCACATATCCCTAGATCTGGACACCCATCGAGTGAGGAGCCTACATCCTCGTCATCTTCCGGGACCGTTTCCCCCAGCCCAACACCAGCCATATCACCGACCAGCCCATCCTCCGTGTCATCCTCCGACACCGAGCCAGCCTCGAACTCAACACCCCAAGCATCAAGCTCCAAGACCACGGCAACGCCCTCTTCCCCAACAACCGCATCTACCGCGAAACCTTCCCCTGCCAATACTGTTAACGCCAAGAAGGGCAGCACGGGAACGGCCTCTGGATCGCCGGCCTCACCTACCGTGCAAGAAGGCTTTTTCAAATCCATTTCCAAGCGTCTTATACAGGTCGAAACCAACCTCACCCTCTCTCTAAAATACGTCGAGGACCAGGCTCGCCATATGTCTGAGACTTTGCACCGTGCAGAGCAGAAGCAAATTTCAAAGGCAACACTATTCCTCGAGAACCTCAATCAGACCGTTCTCGCCGAGCTGCGCTCAGTTCGCGAGCAGTACGACCAAATATGGCAGTCGACAGTTATCGCCCTCGAAAGCCAACGGGAGCAATCGAACCGCGAAATTGTTGCTCTCAGCACTCGCCTCAACCTCCTCGCGGACGAGGTCGTCTTCCAGAAACGCATGGCCATAGTACAAGCCGTGCTCCTTCTGTCATGTCTCCTCCTCGTCATTTTCTCCCGCAGCGGATCCCTTCCTTACCTGGCACCCTTCATCGACCAGGCTGGCCTTGTTCCTTACGACGCTGGATCGCCTGCTTCTCGCGTTCGAGCGATGTATGGGGGCGTTTACGGCGCACATGAGGATGCAGCTCGCCAGAGGGTTCGATATGCGCCCATGTCTGGAGAAGCAGGAGATGATGGCTCTACTGGGCTCCATCATCGCGCTTCTTTTATCGATGACTTGCACAGTGATCGGGTTGACCGTGAGCAGCTTTCGCCGCCACCAACACCAAGGTCTGAAGGTTATTCCTCAACCTCAGACCTTTCGCCACCTCATGAGATACAGCCGATCACGTTGCGTCGTTCACCAGCGATGCATCCAAATAATTCACGTAAACCGTTACCAGCGTTGCCCGAGAACCCGTCATCGCCTTGAAAGGCAGTGAGTGATATAGCTGGGATTATAGAAAGTCAACATTCTTTTCAACTTCGCTGTTTATTGTCAAACTAACGTGCCATCCTTGATTGTTGACGACCATTGAAATTTCACCGGTGCAGTAGGCTTCAAAGTGTGATAGATGAATTCTATCCCCTGTTTTCATGTATCTAGTATCTACGTGCGTTATAGCTGGTACAACTTGGGACTATTCGAGGGTCCAACCGAGATACTGTAGACTAGACAAGACCTTTTCATCCACCAAAGGCCTTCGAAATTCGGATACAGGCATCGTGCCAATGGGCCTCAAGAAGGCCAACCACTCTAACCTCAAGATGACTTTTGAAAAAAAGATCAAAAATCAAGATGAATCTCGAGGGGTGTCCAACGCTTAGCGGCGCATGTTGCGACCGTAGTATGGGCCGAAAGAGGACTCGTAGGAAATTTCCTCCAAGGCTGCAAGGCGGGTGCCACGATCGTACTGCGAGTGTCGACGCCGCTGCTCGTCGCGGAACTGCTGTCCTGCAGTGGGGGTAAAAAGACCTGTTACACGCTGGTCAGAGCCACTCCATCATGCTGATTGAGATGGGATACATACCGACGTGCTCCGCGTTCTCTACTGATCGCTTCATCTTTGATTGGTTATCGGGACCTGGGAAAGGTTCCTCCTTCCCAATCAACGTAGCATCTTCGGAATGTACGGTGTAAAACAACTAAGTTTGTCAGTTGAAGACCCATGAGAATGTGTCAAGAGTTACTGACCTTAGGCCGATAATGCTCCGCCTCGAGCATTACCGAAGAATTGCGAAACTTTTGCACGAGGCAGTCCTTTCCCTGGATAGCTTCTATCTGTCAGTGGACATGACCAAGTGAAAGAGAAGGCAGAACCTACTGGCATACGACACCTCAGCAACCTTGTCAGACTTGAAGCAGTTCCTGTGTATGTCAGTCAACATGCGAGTGAGTGGATCACTTGTCGTGGCTAGCTTACCAGCGCTTGTTGGCGCGTGCCTCAACGAACTGATCGGTAGTTAGTATGCACACAGGAAATCAAGTTGACTGATGAAAACTCACGTCGATGATGTACTCGGCCTTGACAAAATTGATGAAGGCGTAGCCGACGCTAGTAGGATGATTAGTGGTGGAATGACACTTTGATGAGCCTTGTACTTACTTGCAGTCGTTGGCAAAGTCGATGCGCAGGTACATGAAGTCGTACTTGCCGAAGGAAGAGGCATCCACGATGCGCTTCAAAAGAGGCTGGTCCACTTTGTTGGGAATGTTACGAAGCATGATCTGCAAGTAAGTCAGACGTGAAGCTGGTAGGAACTAGGCCAAGGGAACTTACAGTAGTGCGCACATCACGCCCACCAATGAGATCCTCAATATCAACAACATTGTTGAGGCCGCGAGCAGGGCCGCTACGACCGTAGCGAGAGATCTGGTTGCGACGAGGGTCGAAGCGATTGAATCCGACCATGCCTCCAAAGCCATAGCTGGAGTTGCGGGAGTGCATCAGACTGTTCTGTGCGGACATAGCGGGGGTGGGCGGTACAAATTGCTGGTAAGCAGCAGGACCCGGGAACTGGTAGGCGCCAGCCGCAGCGAAGGGGTTACCCTGAGGAGCGCGACCACCAGCGAACATGCTACCAGTGTAGGAAGGGCCAGCGTACAGAGCTGTCTGCTGGTAACGATTACCAGCTGCCTGCAACGAGAGTCCCTGAAGGCCTCCAACGAGGTCGTTGATACCACCAGCAGCGCCAGCATCCTGGGGCCTCTTCAGAGTGATGATCACACCCTACCGGAGTTGTTAGAAAATAGATCAAGAAGACATTGAGCCAGGCAAAAGGGTAAAGTGAAAGAATGAGATATACTTACGTCCATGGTGAAACTGTTGAAAGCCTGGAAGGCGTAGTGAGCATCTGCAGCCTTGCAGAACTGAGCAACACCGCGGAAGGATCCGTCAGGAAGGCTCACTACGCGCACCAAGGCGAAGAGCTGGCCATAACCGTTCAGAACACGCTGGACGATCTCGTCGACGTGTCCAGGATCAACAATGGAGAAGTTGGCAATGGCAACCTCCACGTCGAGCTGTCTAAGCTCGGAGAATCGGACAATACCGTTATCCAGCTGTGAGCAAAGGTTAGTAAAACGAGGAAGTAAGACCTCAAGGTAAGTGACTCACTCTCTCCTTGTTGATCTTCACGTAGACAGAAAGCCACCCTTTCTTAGCCTGTCTGATGGCAGTGAACGCCCAGATAGCGTCACGGAGGTCCTCAAAACAGACATAGACGTGGCCATCAGAGGTCTCAAGGTTACGGCTACCGTGGAGCTTGGCACCCTTTCGGTTGAGTTCCTAAGATAATGTCAGTTAGTCACACACGTTGACAAACAGGTAGTTGAACGTACAGTGAGGAAGTTGCCGACGTCCTGAATAGAGGGAGCTGGCGTGTCACACATCTCGAGACGGTGGGAAATCTCCATCTCGTGGCTCAAGGCGGAAGCGATAGTGATGCTGCCCTCTGGGAGGAAGACAGCAGCAGCCTTACCCTTGGAGTAAGCAGCACCCGGCTGGAAAGCAGACGCGGTAGGAGAAAGGCCGACATAGGAGTCAACGAACGGGTCCTGTTCGAACTGCGCGTCAAGATGATCGAAACGAGCTGGGGCATAGGAAGATGGCCCCGCGTAGCTGCTGCCATAGGTAGCCATTGTGGGAATACCACGGAAGCCAGGGATGCCGGAGGAGGACTCTCCCGGAGAGAACATCGTGATACGAGTCTCGGGGGTTCCTTGGAATGAGTCAAAGGGAGGACCCTCGGGGGGAGACGAGGCAGTGCCGTAGGTACGAGGATCACGACGGGCAGCCATGGTACCAGATATGTTGAGGAGTGAGGTATGGTCAACAAAATGGGACAAGTAGATCGAGTGCAAGTGCAGGTGTAGGGGGTGCTTCTGAATGGAAGCTAGAAAGTATGAAAATGTGGTCAAGATCAAAGAGGCCAAGATCCTATTCCATGCACAAGATGCGATAGAATGAGAAATGTTTTGATGTTGATGTTTGGTGACGGGGAGAAAGGAAGAGAGGGCAGAGGGCGAGGAAAGTTGGGATGGAGTTGGGATAGAAGGTAAGGAAAAGTGGGGAGGCGTGCGAGAGATATCAAGCCCTATCTGGCAAAGATGAAATGTAATGGCAGGTGCGGACGGCCTGCCTGCCTACAAGTTCAGAAGGGTAGTTGGTCTCAGGGGCACCAGTTGCTGGGACGTAGTGGGCAAAGCAATTGGGTAATAGGGACATGGGGGGTTGAAGTCAGGTAAAGCTCGGATACATAGGAACTATATAGCCCATAGTAAAGTCGTCCAGTTCCCTATAGAGTTTGATCAATATCTGGCTCAGTTTGTCCGCCCCAACAGCCGTCTGGTCTCGACATCTTGCTACCCAGCCAACGGCCCTGCAACTCTCATGGACTTGCACTCTGACTCCTGCGTCTTGTATTTTGGTATGAAGCTTTCGAATTAATATTTGTGCGTTCAAGATCAGATGAATTCGAGTGCCTTCCACGGTGAGGTCACGATGTGGCTGTGGGTGTTGACCCTCCCAGTACCGATCGGGTTGTTTGAATTTCTCCACCCCTCTAACGCGTTCACATCGGTTGAGACCACACTAGTTACCTTTTCTTGACTCCAGCTTTCTGCTGATCATGATATCAACTTGGTGGTGAGGCTTTTCATGATAGGACTCTTCATATAGTCTCAGACATACATCCGGTGTATCTTGACAACACTTCTTCCAGCATACGTTCACACTTGAATTAAAATACTCTCCGTTGCTCTTCATCGTGTAAAATATACGCTGAATGTTTTTTATGTTATTTAACTGTTGTTTTGATGCGTTGGTGGCCGAGTGTCTCCTCGGGTGGGCGAGGGGATTCACAACGCTGGGCCCCCTGAAAATTACCCACGCCACTGCCACTCCACTAAGAACAGGCACACCAGGTACAATAGCCCATAGTAACCCACTGTAGCGTTTGTTCTGGCCCTTGTTGACATATTGTTACTTTCATGCCATCACATTCTTTATTTTAACCCGAAATGTTTGTCCCAGTTTGGGTCGTCATGCTTCATGCATTACGTCTTTTCGTTGATACTCGCAGCAATCTACGGCGCTCGGCAGTTGAAACGATACAAACGTGGCTGCCATGTGCTCGAGTCTCCCTCATTGAAGTACGGTCCCAACGTCCCGAGCATTCAGTCGTTGGAACTCTTCAACGTCTTGTCGTCCGAGAAGGCACGCTCGTCCAGGTACATGGTACCAAGCACGATGTCAAACGTCTCTAGCCTAATATTGCAACTAATGATGATAAAATCAGGCACCTTCAGATACGATACTTGATAACCCGAGATCAAGACAAGATCCTCGATTATATTCGACCCTACAAGGCATTTCATACCCAGGAAGCACTTCAACGTTCTTCCATGCTTCGTCACCATGAAGGGCTGAGAAACCCTAGAAAACCAACGAAGGCAAACAGATAACATGTTCAGTACCAGCTACTATCGCCCACCCAGTACCCGTGGGCAGGAGATAGTAACGCTCTTCCTTCTGCTTGCCCATGTCAGCCTCTATGAAAGCAGTAGAAGGCTCAGGCGCCAAACCCTCAGTACAACGGCACTTTGACTGGACTAGGAAGAAAAGTCTTTTAGGGCACGAAAGAATGATTCAAGCTGACAGCTTCGCTTCCTGGATTACTGGACTTACACGAACATCATCTCCCACTCCAAGATGAAAGGCATTTCATCCCACCCCTTTTTACCTCTCCCGAAACTAATCTCACGATGCTACGCCTAAAAGGCACGTAAGATTGCTGCAACAACACTCAGAAGACCCTTCCACGGTATAGTAAAATCAAGGACAGGCTACATGCTACATAAAGCTGAGAGATTCCAGTTACTAGTTCAAGGTTCAGTCGAGAGCCAAATTTCACAGTGGGCCAAAGGCGGACTATCTAAGGATAATTTCGAAGACTGGGGTTGATGACCCAATCATCTCATACCTTGAGCTCTTGTCTACGACACCCACTTGGTCCTGACCCTGGTGGCAAATGGGAAAGTCAGGGGTCGGAAGTATGCATCCACGAGCCCTAGAGCCAAGGGTACAGCTGAGCACGAGGCTCCCGTAAGTATTGCGAAACGTAATGGGGCTTTGGCTAACACCGTCTGGTGACTTACAGGTTTTCGCTTCCCGGCCGGCACTCACAGCTCATACAATGGCATGCCAAAGATCACAGCCGGTTTTGGCTCAGTCTCCATTCATTCTGGAAGAAGAGCATCGACCATAAAGCACAGAAGGTTGTAACGACGATGCAGAATACTAACAGCTACTCTTGTCCGGGCCTCTTCGACCCCTTCGGCACGCTCACAGGAGATAAGATACCTTCCAGCTCCAGCTCAGAGGTTACAGTCCCCGGGTTAAATGCAGCCATCAGCAGGAAGCACTGATGCTTAGCCCAATGAACAGCTTGCGCTAGATGTATTCAGCAGCTGTAAATCTACCAAGACGTGATCATCAGTATTTTATATTGACTTCTTGGATGAATTTGTCATGTTTTACTCTTATCTAAGTACTTGCTAGTAGAGCGTTTCCATACATGAATAATTGAATTACAAAGTTACGGCTTCCAGTAGAACCTATCGGCCGGAGGCGTTCCAGCTATTCCAATTAGACCCGTAGATGTAAACCTGACATTCGCTTACCCCCTGCATCCATCCAGCATGACTAGCAATTATTTGGTCTTTACCATAGTCCAATAACAGAGTGTAGAACAGCCTGAGCGAGTTGAGGGCATCGCAGATGGTGGGAGAGCCGGCAGCACACGCCGTATTGTGAGTACTCTAGGCAAAAAGGGGCACCAGGTGTATCATTCGAGTTGGAAAGAATGTATTGATTGTCAGACTCAGTGCCTCTGCACCCACCCGTATCCAAATTTTGCACAAGCACTGTGACCCCTCCTGATTTTATTGCCGGAATTGCTCAAGGACTTCCCAAGAATGTAGGAGAGGGTGGCTTCCGGGTAACAACCAAGAGCCACCCAGGTGGAGGAACGTTCTTCTTTCCACTGCACTTCTCAGAACTGTTTCCGGGACAGGTTATCGTGTATTCGTCATACTAGACAAGGAGCTTCTTTCAAGCAGTACCTCATCAGCACTATGTACCGAGCTCAAGAGCGGTGTGCGAGAAAGCAGTCCCGGCATGGGGCAGTCTTGCACTTCGTGAGTACGTTTATGGCGTGGTAGGTTCGAGTGGGAATTTACGGGAATCGGCTTGAGCTTCAAACATCTTAGTCTCCCAAGGGGTCAGTATTATTGCCATGATGGAGGATAAGAAGGGATAGGGGTTGAATACAGAGGACTGGGTTGTTCTGGCGTAGACCATAACGGCAGTAGAGAAGGAAGATGTTGGCAATCGGGTTGACTTCGTAGACTTGGTTCTTCCGGTTCAGGGACCTAGGAAGATCAACTTCGGGGTTTAAAATGCAATATAGGATAATTGAACTGGTAGAGAAGCTTCATTCCATCGAAATAGTATGTTCTCTATAGATGAGGTTGCAGTCAGTATTAGTGATAATATAGAATTCAGAAGGCTCGCCACATACTTTCGAGTCAAAACCAAGTTAATATCATTGGACTTCAGACTACAGGCACTTTTGAGTCTTTTGGCTGTCGAGAACTGCCACTGATAGGACGTTGGGTGGTAGTAGGAAGGTTAGCGGTTGGTTGGCTGCGTGCCTGGCATCAGATTCTTGGAGCTTGACCACAACTAACTACGTTCTGGGGCCCACTCTACTGGCTGGTGATCTAGGGTAGTACAACATGATTTCTACTGGCCACTTACAGGCTATCGGTCTCGCACTTCTTTGTTCTAGACCTGAATAAAGATTTCTACAGGCAAGGCCTTACGTAGGACAGATATTTAATAAATATAGTGGTGGTATCATAGTACTTCACGCACAGTCAGGTTGGTTATAAAATGAGGGACGTGTGCGGGCACCCTCCTCAATCTGCTGAAGATTGGCCAACTGGCTCATCAACGCCCCCCTTTCACACGGATATGTGTTACAAAACTCATTCCCAGTACACTTGGATCTAAGCAAAACGAATAGAAATCATACAAGTCTGTTTTCCACGTCTTTAAACATTCAATTGCTCAATATTCTGTCAACGTATTCAGAACTAAAGTAGCTATACCTGACAAGAGAAGTGATCTCCTTGATTCTTGCTGGACTACAGCCAAGAACAGCCGATTTTTTTGATACCTCGAAGTGGAAAAACTCGCTTCTGTTACACTGTGACTGACTGTGAAGTCAGTTCACATTCCAGGCCCTTTCCCCTCTGGAGTTTGAAAGCTGTGTGCTAATGGTATCCCGAAGGTCATGTATCGTTCCAGTGGTCTCCCGGCAAATTTGTTGCACTGAGTTTGCCCCTGAACGTGGTATTGATGTCTGTCTTTTCTGTCGTACGAACAGGTAAGCTTCGGTGGCCCGCCCCTTGTGAAACCAAGCAACGTTGAGGATGAGGTAGAAGAATTGGTGGAGAGGTATGTTGGAGCACCCGGTATGGTTCTATGTGTCTTTGTGGATCGTCCTGTTGAATAGCACCCGCAGATTTGCTGTACTCTCACATGGTCCTGTTCTTGGTACAGTCGAAAAGGCGATTTGCTGGGAGAACAAATATGATTAGCAATGATCCAGAAAATACTCAGGAGCTAGAGTGAGGCACTTATACGGAGGGCTTCATTCAACCATGCAAAAGGATAGTCTTCGATACACTCATACCAGGGGGTAGTACTCACATTAATACCTACCGCGATTTGAGCCTATTCTCCCTTGCTTGGGCGGAAAGGGTATGTATTGTGCAACGTACCTCAGTGTATGATCATGCTGGCAATATCATAACCAATTTTCCAGGAACTTTCTTCCGAGACTCCGTAGATGAGTCCTATAGTATCTTCGAGGATGCCGGCCACGTGCAAATGCTCGAAGGCAGTATTTCATCTGCCTCAACACGCTCATGCCTGACAGACTTCTTTCCCGACGTGATAAACCAGGCGGAACGCATGCAGTTGATCGTTTCAATTATCGTTAGTATTGCTGTGCGCCCTACAAGAGTTGTCGTGCGTTATTCTGGGAAGACGCTGGCCTTCATGTATAAGCTCCGTCTTGCGTCCAAATGAGGGATTGTCCGTTCGCTATCTGGCTCACGATGATCTTGATGGCCTCGGGAGTTAAAGGCTGTAGAGGTTTGGAGGCCTTCCTCTTTGGGTTATGCATTGGTTTCTTCATCTGTGTTTCAGTCACAGGATCCGGTGCTGATGGAAAAGGGGTTAGCAAGCTTACCACCAGCCAGGGTAGGATGAGACTTACCTGAAGCCGTTCTTCTGGATCTTTTCGTTCAATTGTTCACATTTAGCGCGCTGGATCTGTCGTTCATGATGATGTTTCTTCCTAGTTGCGGATTGTCTGGATAGGTGTCTCAGGCAACGCATACAACAGTCTTCGGTCCGCTCAGATGCTGCCATCGTATGAAGTTGTCGTGATCTACGTAGAGGCATCAGAAGACTGACAACGACACTATCTTAGTCTTTCCCAAACTATTTTGACTATGATTGAACAAGTTGTTGCAGGCTGGGGTATCACGAACCTTTGTTAAATGGCCGCTGACTCTCCAGATGGGGCATAGGGTTGCTTGAGAGCACTGGGACAGCATTAGAAGCCACTCGATGACGAAAAGAAAGCATGAAATAAGCTACCAAGATTAGCCCGCCAAGATTGACCTGATCGAACTGAGAATGTTTGGCCATGAATGATGTACAAGTGGGCCAATGGTAGGAGTGCTAGGAAAGCTGCCTACCTTAGGCACCTACCTAATCAAAGATCCCTACAAACAATCCCCGGCTCCCACGTTAGTGGAGTTGGCACGTGAGCAAATTCTTTGACAATTTAACGCATGGAACTGTCACTGACCCAGGCAATGTAAGGTCCAAGGGACGCTAGTGCAGCCTCGTCATTATCAATCATCAACCAACTATAGCACATTGAACTCTCAACGGTCCTATTATTGATTCAACTTGGTAGGACTGTGTGAGCCTTTCCTATCATCAATTCCAGCTTCATTACTCGCTCGCGGTTGCCAATTTGCGATTCAGGGGTTCAGCTTTGCTGTCAAGGTGCCGAATTGACTGTGCATAGACATAAAGGTAAGCAGACCGTTCCATTCTTTGTTTTTGTTTTTACGAGGCAGAAGCTCACTAATTTCCAGTCATATTCATCCTCGCCGTGGTTTCACTCGATAACGTATGCCACTATTCACGATCTTCGACTGCTCCAACAAGCTAGGCACCATTTTTTATCCTTTGTAGCTATCATAGTGTTACATAACCCAGCAAACGGACAACTCCTCCGAACACTCCCCGTGCGAAAGAAGCGACTTTAACAGCTTACGGTGGCGTCTTCCCGTTGGACGTCTTAGGATCTCCATGGAGACACAACTGTGTCGAAGTCTGTGGGATACCCTATCAGTGACGAGCTTCTACGTATCCAGGTAGCGTAAGTTCAGATCTCGCGGCTCGTCCGTCCTCCACACACATGGTTAGTAACGTTAACTAATCTCAGCTGACGAAAATCGCTTGCCTGAACAGTCATCTCTGAGTTGACATAAACCAGGCGTTTCTTTCAAGTCTCGAGAGCGGAGTTCGAAAATGGGTTATGAATCAACTGCCAAGACATTGAGCCAATTTTTTCACTATGCGACCTATATTCTTCCTGGGGCTACAACGCCCTCACTACCACGACCCTATCCCTTCAGTCTTTCATCACCTCGTCGGCCTTACGTATCCAGAAGCACTACACTCAATACCAAGTGGTATACACTCGCTCACGCTCTGATCTCCCTTGCTGCAGCCTTTTCAGAGCCATCATTGTATCCAAGACCCCTTAATGGTTTGTTGAAAAGCTTCTTCTTTAAGGTCTTGGGCTGATTACTTCGGATTTCCAACTGCTTTTCTCGATGTACAACTGTTCCTCAGTGTTTTGCCGCACCTGTCAACGATCCATTGCTAACGGGGACTCATTTACTATCGCCACTAACAGATCCGGGAAGAGTTACGTCTTCCGGGCCACCGATATCAATTCTGTGTTCCATCTACCCCCCAAGCTCGTAAAGGAGCAGCCATGTCGATCTCATCAGAAAACCTTGGTCAGAGACATCGATAGCTTTTCCATTACCAAGATATCTCTTGATTTTGCATTGCCCTTCAGGGGCACGTCGTGCTTATCTAGCCCCAGGATCCCAAGACCACCATCGACATCGTCGACCTTATGCAGCAAGATCTTTCTAATATCATCAGTACCAATTCGCTTTCTCTCCCACAGTCAACATCAGAGGCTGAAATATGATTAACAGAACTCTCCATCATCTTCGTCACAATGTGTTCTGACTGTACTTCTTCGTTAGCTTCTCTCTTAATAACCCTCACTGCTGCTCCGCTACCAAGCCCAAATCTAGGCGTCGACCTGGCCATGGCTTCCATATGTCACTGTTCAGATACCTGCCTACAAATAAGGGTTGAAGGGCGCCACTCTCCTGATTAAAATTAGTGTCATGATTTCCACTGAGCACTATGACCGGAATAGTGGCACGGCCTCTGTCTTGATCAAGGATAACGGGTATGCAGATCACTTATACCGGCAAGAGCGCAGGATTTACCACTGTAAGAACGGCATTGGCCACCCTGCTCAACTCCCTAACTACAAGGCCTTGAACAAATGTTTCCTAATGCCTTTCTGCACAAGTCAGGCTAGACTACTGGAGGTGGAATTAAGGAGGTCGAGTCACATATGTAACAGAACCGATTTGAACTTGAAAAATGATACCTCCTACCTCGGTAGAACTCTAGCAGTATGCAGGACGAAGGCAATGGTCATACTTGTAAGTAACATCTTGATTGTTCGCCTTTACTATATTAACAGTCTCAGGGGCTGAGAGCAACCTTTATATCAACGACCTCATCCCGATTATCGACTCAAACACGACGGTTGCTCGAGAGTCTTTACTACAACACTTTGGGAACCGACCATTTCCATATAGCCATCCTCCAGTATGGATTGGACGTCGTGCTGGCAGTTCACAACACCCTCGTAAATAGGAGTCAGTTCACATCCTTTCTTGTCAATTCATCTACTCACCACTGATGTCGACAGTTGCCTACTTCACCAACGTAGCATATACGACTACTGGATATGGTGTCGTCGTTGACCATGTTTCTCCCTCTCGACCACAGTCGCTTTCTTCTTCGAAAACTCAGTAGAGCATTACTTCTGACTATCCCGCCCATGGGCCAAGAAGCCAGCGGTTCAATGCCTGTATGCCAGGTTCAGATTTCGCGTCCAGGTGGCCGGCTTGACTTTTCGTCTTACAGCATATCATCGCGGCTGCTGCAAAGAGGCGCTCCTCACACTGCAGGACGATCTGAATCTCCGAGAGATATATGTCTACGGCTAAAACTAGCTTGTTTTGTATCTTTGGGAAGTCTGCCATGCCATATCACTAGCTGAAGATGACTCGGCAGCCATCGATGGCTCTACAAAGGTTCCTTCACCGGGCTGCTTTTTCCGCTGCCTGCAAGTCAGTATGCCCGTCACCAGTAAGACCCGTGGTTCTGCTTGTAGGTACTTTTAGTTGTAAGTCAATCCCCATTTTCTAACCAGAGCCATGCTGATATTCTTATACTGCCACATTGCCTTAAGTCTTGCTTTCACCACCACCAATAATACCATTATTATCCCTTTCTCCGACAAGCATGACCGCCTCTACATACCTTTTTGTGATATCTGGCTATCATGCATGGTCGTTTCCAACAGCACCAGCTCAATAGCTTCTATTACAGGCTGCCATCAGCTGGAATAGGAGGTCATCTGTCACTCTGACCATGCTTGAATCGCCTTCTTCCTACTACTCACTCCTGGATCGAACTTGACGAAAACTTGATAATGATATTGTACAATCGTTAGACATACTTATCGCCCTGTATTCTTTTCAAGGTCTTGGACATAGTACTGTTGAATATTGAGCAAAGTACCAGCCCATTTCGTTTGGGGCGTTGACGGAGTATGATCATTGTTAGTCAGTGGCATTGTTGACTACTGCATAATGAGAACTTATTCTTATTCGGGTATTTTGTTTCTTCTAATGGGGTCTGGTGCTCCAACTCTCAAACCTGAGCTTTGTTTCTAGCTTCATTCAAAATACTAAAAGAATTAAGAAATCCACGCAACTCCTCCAATCATACAATTTTAGCTTTGAGTCTCTCCACTAGATATTGACTGGAGTGTTCTTGTAGCCGCGTTGCGAAATTGAGATGCTTCCCCATCGAAACCAGGCCATTTGAACATCCGTGAGCTCGAAACGTAAGATCGGCACTCATTCACCGTGCTTTTTCTCATTAGCAGAGTCAAGTGAATCCGGTATTCGTTTTATTTTATTTGCCTTCTCTCTTTATAATAACATGGGTTCGTCTGTCTACCGTGACGAAGAGTACCAACATTGATTGTGCCAATGTATTTGTGTACCCTGAACCACTTCATCCAGCAACTTGTCATGACCAGGTGAGATCCTGACCACAAAAAAGAAGCTCAGGCTTTCTCCTGAATGGTTTATCCAGAATCATTCCACTGTGTGAGGGTTCAAGTATGCCCGCGTCTACAGTCAAACTTATGTGCAGGTCTGATGTGGTTGTGAGTGGGGCGCTCGCTTAGTCAAGCTTCGATGCCCCTGGCTTAGCATGAATTCCTTATCTTATCTGGGCAGTTATGCTGGAGCCTATCGTCACTAGGTGGGAGGGAGCATTGAAGGTAGCTTGCGACACGCGACGCTCAACACCGGGCAGCCAACTCCTTTGCTAGTAAATAGCGTCAATCGTTTCAAGATAGCAGGCATGCCGCGACGTCCGCCAGCTGTGGATGACTATGCATCTGCCGTGCCGCATGTACAGCTCCTCAGCAGCTTAAGCTCCCTACAGAACGATGCGCTAACCTGCCACCTTTAGGTCATCCTCGCCTCCTCCGATGCCGAGTTCCTCGACCAGTTGATCCCCGTCCTTAAGGATGCTACCCACTCGAATAGAACCCCTCTTTTGACTCAGTGTCTAAGTCGGTACTATGAAGACCGAGAAGCCGAGATCGAGCGCATTGGCCTGACCAGGCACGAGGAGTTTCTCGATTCCATCAACCACTTACAGAACGTCCGGGCGGAAACAGTGACTTTGACGCAAGAGATCCTGAGTCTGAACGAATCGATCGCTGGAAGCACGAAAAAGCTGGCGACACAAAAGGAAGCCCTGGTCAATACCTCTTCCGTGCGACAGAATATCGCCGATGCCACTGGCGCCCTCAAGGATTCCCTTACCATCCTTCACGCTGTCAACAACGCACACGAACTTGTCCGTCGCAAGAACTATTACGCCGCCCTAAAATCCCTCGACGATCTCCAAAATGAACATCTCGTACCCATTATCCAAAATCGCTACTCTACGCAGCATCGGCTGGCCGATGTCATCCAAAAGTCTATACCCGCGTCTCAGAAGGCGATTTCAGAAGCTGTCATGACAGACTTAAATACATGGCTGTTCCGTATTCGAGAAACATCGCAGTTCTTGGGCGAGGTCGCATTCTACCACACCGAGATGAGGAGGACGCGTCAGAAGAAGAGGGTTGAAGATGATCCATTTTTGGCAAACTTCAAGCTGAACTCGGCCATTGAGCTTGTCAGCGATGAGAACGAAGACTTTGATGTGTTGAACAACGAGGAACTACAGGTGGATTTCACACCCTTACTCGAAGCTCTCCATATTCATGAAGCTCTTGGTCAATTGGAAAAGTTCCGCTCAGAATATGGTGCTACTCGACGTCAACAAAAAGACCTGTTACTACCGAGCTTTATTGAGCTTTTGGCGGATGATGAGCATTCGTTGAGTAGTCTGCTAGAGGGAATAGCAGGGTTTGCTATCATCGAGAGGGCGACTATGCGGCGAATTCCACATTTGCGTTCATCGAATGATGTGAGTGGCAGCACCTCTCTCTGAGTTTGCTTGTATTAATAAGACCTAAAACAGGTGGAAGAACTGTGGGAGTCTATGTGCACAGCTGTGATCAACCTTACCTCGAAAGCGTTGAGTGACGTTGAAGATGCTGAGGCTCTGATCAAGATCAAAACAATTATAGCTCTTTTCATCCAGACAATGGAGGTAAGGCGTGCCTTTACGTTCAACAATTGAACGCACCGTCCGGGACTTTACTGACATGGTCCAGGGCTGGGGATACCCCGTTACAATGCTGGATAACTTCCTTCTCAAACTATTCGACAAATATGCCGAGCTGTTGAAGAAACGGTTCAGCGTAGACTTCCAAGAGGTAAGTGTTTCGCCTACTTGTTTGCACAATTGGCTCACAAATCGATAGATAGTGTCTACGGATGACTACATGCCAATGGCCATCAACACCCCAGCGGAGTACGAAAAGGTGGTCAACGTCAGCTGGTTCTCCCAAGAAAAGCCAATGGAAGAACTTACGTAGGTTTCCCCCATCCTGCATGAAGCCGCGGTCAACTGACAGAACAGCTATCCATGTGTACTTCCCTTCTCACAAATGTACCCCATGTGCTGTATAGATATCCGAAACTTCTTGAACCAGTTCTACTTCTTCTCCGACGATCACTTTCAACACCCCAATGTTATTGACGAAACACTCAAAAAGGTAACACGCCCCTTGGTAATTGATCGGCACCTTACTCACCGCATTCACAGTCTCTTGATGAACTTCTTACAGAAAAGGTCTGCAAGTCGTTGGTAGAGCGATTGAGTTCCCAATACCTGGGTCAAATCGTACAGATCCTCATTAACTTGGAGCACTTCGAGATTGCCTGTCAAGAGCTCGAGCAGCTGCTCATCCGAGCGCGCTCATCGACATCGGCAGGCGGCCCGGTCAAGCTTAAGGCCACCGACTCGTTCCGTGACAATAAAAAGACCGCCGAGAAACGGATATTCGAGCTTGTCAACTCGAAGATTGATGATCTGATAGACACGGCAGAATACGAATGGTACGTTCTTGTAACGCCCATGTTAAGTGAAGTGTCTAATTGACTTTCCAGGACGGCGTCAACGGTCGAGAAGGAACCGAGCAACTACATGCAGACTTTGACACGGTATCTGTCCAATATTATGAACTCCACTCTGCTCGGTCTCCCTCGGGAGATCAAAGAACTCATTTACTTTGACGCGCTCAGCCACACGGCCGAGAAGATTTTGGTATGCACCCTATTTGATGTCAGATGACCTCTTACTCACCAAACCAGGCCCTCCCCCTTTCCCCTGATGTCAAGCACATCAACCCTAATGGCGTAGCAGCCCTGGCGCTCGACGTAGACTATCTTGTCCAGTTTGTCAGCAGTCTCGAGAACGGTCAAATGCTTCGAGAGAACCTCGATGAGTTGGCGCAGACCATCGCTCTCCTCCAGACTGACAACCAAGATGAGTTCTTCGACATTTCTACACGTAACAAGAAATACGGACGCGTAGACGCCCTCAATGGACCGATGTTGTTGGAGAAGTATGTCCAAATACACGATCATCACCGCTGCTTCATATTGCTGACAAGTTACAGGTTGACACCCGTGGCAGCGAGTCCTGTTAGAAGCGCGCCGCTTGCTAATTTCTCTTCACGATTCGGCATAAACCGGTAACGGTATGGCACCACGATAAACACGAGACCGTTTGAGGACTTCTTTGGCGTACGGAATTACGAGGCACAAAACATCAAAACAACGTTCAATGGAAATCCGTCTCGGCGTCAATTCTTTGCCCGAAAAAATACTAGTTCAAAAGGACCCTGACTCCATAATTCTGCCATCGTAACACTCCGTCTGTGTACCCATGATATCATTCTCCTAATCCCTCCAATTGAGCCGCGTTCGTTCTGCGTGACGAATGCAACTATCACGATTTTCGCGATCAACAAAGGTTGTAGAGATATTCTCGGTCTAGGCCCATTGCAAGGTAGCGCATATGCTTCATTTATATTGAAGTAGACAACATAGAGTGATCAAAATCATGATTGAGCTCCTGCCATCATCTTGAATAACTGTTGGTAGTACTCAAACATGTTGACAAAGGCGATCACTCGCGTAAGGCTCGAAAAGAGGACGTCGCCTGGCTACTGTTCAAAATCTTCGTTGTTCATGGTACCCTGTGCGACGATTAGTATACTTGTTGATGATGCTATTATTCGATGGCACGTACCTGCTGCGCTGGCATGGTAGAGTAAGCGTACATCTCTCCCATGTTTCCATAAGGGTTCATGGTGGGCGGCGGCTGGTTTTGTCCATAGGCAGGCCCAGGGTTGGGCACTGATTCTCCAGGGTACATGTTAGGCTGGGCCCGATAGTCTTGTTCAGGGGCAAGGCCATGGCCAGCCATGTATTCTGCACCCATGGGGTGAGCTTGGTTGGGTGCCTGGGCCATAGCGTGCTGTGGTGGCATGGGCTGGCCAGCTGGCACCGGTTGAGCAGCAGCAGTTTGAGTCGTTCGCTTGGCGTGAGCGGAAGCCTCCTCACGCGGGACGATATCGATGAGGAAGTCGAACATATCGGACTTAGCGAGGGCAGAAGCAATGTCGCTGCGTTGCAGAGTCCGTCGCTTGTTCTCCTCGGCGTGTATCCAAGCGCGCATAGTCAACTCCGTTATGAAGATGTCGCAGCCCTTCGCAAAAAGGATGGGTGCCTCAGCGGATATCATCTTGACCTCTGGGTCAGCCTTCATCACCTTCTTGATCCGGGCCAGAGGAAGCTGATGAATTTTGTAGTCGTGGGCATCATTTTCGAGGTGTGAGATGGTATGCTGCCAGTAGGTCGTCAAGATGTCCTTGTACTGGCCTGTAAGGCCTTGGTGAGCCTGTAGTTGGTTGTTATTAGCCATGCCCAAACAATGCATAATTGTGATTGATCAGAGTTTGACATACATTCGCCCATGGGCCGGTGTATAGCTCACTCGGCGCGAACCCTTGAGTAGCAAGCTAGACGAAGTAACAATATAAGCGCAAGGTCAAAACAGAAATAAAAGCTGTCGCTTTGAGTCAAAAAGCATGAGCGACGCCGAGAAGAGGGGGTTGTAGAACCTACTGCGGCACTGGCACCTGCGCGACACGGGTTAGAATTCGAGACGCGAAATGCAAATAGGTGAGATGCTCACCATAATGACCGCCCAGGCTTGGATCATATACAGGCCTCCCTCGACCTTGAGCAACTTGAGGGTTTTGTGGATCCATGGTCGTAAGTGCTACCTGGAGCAAAGGGGAGGGCGAATAATGTTGTTTATGACTGAAAGTGTAAGGCCAAAAACTCAATACTTGGAATACCGTCTTGAACCCGCGATGTTGTTATTGACATGAGAAAGTGACGTTGAGTTGGGCTGCTATTCTATTCCATTGGGGATTGGACAGCAATGGGGCTTGAGTGGGGAAGGCACTATGCCAAATCAGTAGCTACATCCTTCCCCCCCAAGCAAAAGCAGTGATGCTAAGCACTCCTACGGTGGGCGCAGGTGGCTGGTGAACTGCGCCACACCATCCACATCCGATCCCCACCAACCCCGTCTCCACAGCTTTTTTCTGCTCTCTTGGAACTATTTCTTTGCGCCCGTCTCTCCTTCACTTCTCTTCCTCTTCTCTTCTTCTCGGTCGACAGCAGACCATGACAGACATCCTAGATGATCAGGTCGAAGAGCTGCTGCGCAAGGCTGAGCAGCGCCTGAAAAATGGCCCTGTTTCTGGTGTCGCATCCACCACCTCTACTGCTGTAGTCCCAGCTGCTGCTGGTGACGCTGTCGCAGATGCGAAGCAGCAAAAAACTTCCGACAGCAGCAGCAAGAAAGATGGTCTGACTGTTCGAGCACCACCCAAACCGCTATCGGGACTCAAGGTCAAAGAAAAGGTAAGCGCCAATACTCTCTTGAGACTCCTGCCACGTTTGCCATTTGCATGAAGAAAATTTATCCCAAATTTCTGTGACATGGGACAGATCCGTTTTGGATCACAGGACCATGACAACATGATCTTTTTTATATCATAGTTACTCTGACTTTTACCTCGCGCAAACACTTTTACATCCTATCAAGAAAATCTCTTGAAGCATCTTGCTAACAAGTTTGCAATAGTCTACTGCAGGTTCCGACTGGTTCGATCTTCCCAAGACGAACATGACCCCCGAGTTTAAGCGAGAGTGGCAAGCCCTCCGCATGCGAGGCATTCTGGACCCCAAGCACCAGAAGAAGTCCCTCCGCGCGAGCGCCCCCGAATACTCCCAGGTCGGCGAAATCATCGCTGGACCTACCGAGTTCTACAGCGCTAGATTGACGCGCAAGGAGAGGAAGGGAACCATGCTGGAAGAGATTACACGTGGTATTGATAGCCACAAGTTTACCGACAAGTACGCTGGTATCCAGAAGCAAAAGACCAGCGGAAAGAAGGCGTTTTATAAGGGCGTAGTCGCGCAACGTCGCAAACGTAATTAAATAATAATCTCCTCCAATCTCGATGCCCTATCATTTTGATATGATATCAATATCATTCTGCGTCGCCTTGTGAATATAAAACCTGTCATCTTCTGTACCGAACAATGTATGTAGAGAACTGTAGTGTGGCACACAAAAAGCTTCTCTTGTAGACTCGATGCTGTTCATCATATTTATCCGCAGGTGAGAAACGTGCTGAGCCTTGCTAACAGCAAAAAACTACCCATGCTGAGCACAAGAAGGCCCCAGAAGCTTTGCGAGGTAACTTAAAGTCAGAAGAAGCCGTCATGCTTTTGTATCATGTTGAAGCTTAGTTCATAGTTTTACCCATGGGCCATACCCAGGTATCGGGAGTATGTTACACTCGAAAGAATAGGTATCTGGGTACCGGGACAATCGATGATACAAATACTATGAGTGCAGTCTTTACAATGTCAATGCAGCCGTAAAAGTTGGATCACATCTTTGCAGAAGACCAGATTCCACGGATAAAACAGCGCCTTGCCGTATAGTAGACGCGCGCTTATTGCGGATGCTGGCCGAATCGCGTAAGTGGCCCGTGCACGGCAGTTGAGCCGACGATTTTTGGCTGGCAGCATCTCGAATCAATTTTCGAGCCTCATCGTTGTCGACGCCAAGGGACAGGCAAGATGATGCGCCAAAGTATCAGACCCTTACGGGCTTTCTCAGTATGTTACCTTATGATATTTCAATCACCAATTGACCTGCAACCTAACGCTCGACCAGTCCGAAGTGTCATGGGTCGCCCGCCGAACACAGGCCTCTCTGTACGTCTTCCTCGCCTGATCCCGCCTCTGCGGCCACGAATCCACCGATTGAACGAAACTATACTAATTTTCTCAGGGCTAAACCAGGAGATCTTGTTCCGAATCAGCCAGAGCAGGCCAAAACCGAGGCCACTCCCGAGCCCCGATACCCTCGAGCCATCCAAGCCCTACACCTCAAGCCTTTGAAGCGTGAGGCCGAGCACGGCATCCCTTCATGCGATCTCCAACTACGATCCTACAGCGTACAGCCCCTTGAGTTCTTCTCCGACTTCGCCCTCCGAGCCGCCTACTACCTGGGTCTCCCCGCCTACGGGCCCGTACCTCTGCCACGCATTACAGAGCGCTGGACAGTCCCACGAGACAACTTCATCTTCAAGAAGTCGCAGGAGAACTTCGAGCGAAAGACGCTACGTCGACTCATCCAGATCCGCGACGGAAACCCCGAGACGGTGCAGCTATGGCTTGCGTACCTCCGCAAGCATCAGCTCTACGGCGTGGGAATGAAGGCCAACATGTGGGAGTTCAGCGAGCTGGGCGTCGGCAAGAAGATGGATGCGCTGCCGGAGGCGGAGAAGGGCGAGATCGACGCCAAGTGGTCGCACCTCGGACAGACAAAGACGATTGGTACAGTGGAGAAGGTTGAGGAGCTGCTTAACCAGCGACGGTTCCAAGAGGCTGCTGGCCTGAGGGTGCCGCCTACAACGAACGTGTAAGAGAAAGGGGGCTTTTTTTTTTTTTTTTTTGGCACAGTGGAAGAGCGAGCTCAATGCTCCGGCAGGGGTGGCCGCCTTGACCGGAAGAATACTGTGTCTATCTTGAGTTGTACAATATGCCATAGAAGGCTTGGGCTTTGTAAAATCAGCATTTCGGAATGACAAGAGGCATCCAGTTCATTTATGTTCCTGGCGAGAAGTGACAGATATGTTCAGCGGAAGTAGTCTAGAGCTTGTTGAGACTTTAGACCTTGGGTGGCATGATGGTCAGAATTTGCCAAACGCACAATAGCAACAAGTAATTATAAGTTTCTCATGTCAATTGCCTTCGTGTGAGAAAACTACAAGATATCGTATTTTAGGATATAATCGCTGTCATTTCCAAAGTATTCTCTCATTCTTGGAATCGATAATCTCCGCCCCGGTAAATGCATACAAACTTCAACTCTTCACATCTCAACCTCAACTACAACACATCTCAACCTCTTCCCCACGAGGTCAATCTCATTTGTGACGTATCTTGTTGAAAATGCCGAAATTGAAAATACCCAATCCTCGCATAGTTTTCTCAGGCATTCAGCCCACGGGCGTGCCACATCTGGGTAACTATGTCGGCGCACTTCGACAATGGGTGCAGCTTCAGCACAGCGAGCCAGATACGAAGCTTATCTACTCTATCGTGGATCTCCACGCTATTACGATGCCTCAGCCGCCGGAGCAGTTGAAGAGGAGGAAGAGGGAGGCCTTGGCGGCTCTGCTGGCTATTGGTATCGATCCTGAGAGGGCGACGCTGTTTTACCAATCTTCTGTGAGTGTGGTCTTATACTTCTGATTGATACTCAGATCAGCCGTACATGGTTTGGTGACTTACACGGTCTAAGCGTTTATTAACAACTCATAGGTTCCAGCTCATTCAGAGCTCATGTGGATTCTCAGCTGCACCGCATCCGTGGGATATCTCTCAAGAATGACCCAGTGGAAGGTTAATCTCACCCTGATGCGTTAGGCCAGTACTAGGAGCTAACAGTGATCAAGAGCAAACTCAACCTCGGCGAAAAGTCATCCATCGACGATCGTCAAGCGGGCTCTCGTCTCAAACTTGGTCTCTTCTCATACCCCGTCCTTCAAGCCGCCGATATTCTCGTCCACAGGTAACCTGGCATGCCCAAAACTGCCATTGATAGGGTCTAACATTTGCAAGAGCAACTCATGTCCCTGTCGGTCATGACCAGCAACAGCATCTTGAGTTCGCTCGAGAATGCGTGACGAACTTCAACGCGGCTTATGGCAATCACCTCGTCTCCCCACAAACTCTCATCCGTGAGCCTCACCCTCCCTAGTCGCGATCTCATGCTCACCTTGTACAGCTCCTGTCCACAGAGTAATGTCTCTTAACGACCCAACTTCCAAAATGTCAAAATCCCACAAATCAGAGAAGTCACGCATTCTTATCACAGACTCAACTGCGGACATCAAGGCCAAGATCAGCTCCGCAAAGACAGACTCCATACCCGGAATTACTTACAATCAAGCTGAGCGGCCAGGTATCTCTAATCTGCTGGACATCCTATCCATCTTTGATCCAAAGGGTACAAAGGGTACTGAGCTGGCAGAGCAGTACAGCGATATCAGCCCCAAGCAACTCAAGGACATGGTCACCGATGCCGTCGTTGATGGTCTAGGCGGTATTAGGGACAGGTATCTTGGGTTGTTGGACAAGGGAGATGAGTACCTTGACTCAGTGGAAGCGATTGGTGCTCAAAAAGCACGAAAAAGCGCCGACGATACTATGCAGATTGTTCGAGATGCTGTCGGACTTTGAGCGTGACTTTGCTCAGCTGCACTTTTTCTCTTTGTTTACTATCATGACTTTTCTACCGTGTCTCAATAGAAACTGTGAGACCGGGACCTGTACGAATAAAAGCATATAATATAAGATCGCGAACTCGGGTGACTTTTTGGCTCTATCTAACTTCCCTTCTATCCAATCTCTAGTTTTACGACGTATAAGCAAAATTAGAACCTCGCGCCGACTGCCAAAAGTCTCTGACAACCTGGTTTGTGGCTCGAGCTCCTCTCAGACTAAAAAGAAAGAAAAAAGATTAGTCTCTGTCGAGTCTCAAAGAAGGGTGCCAACCTACCTCATAACCTTCTTCAAAAACATCAACTTGTCTTGTGGCGTGACCTTGGTGCTGGGGAACGTCTCATGCGCAAGGCCATCTTCGAGCCAGCTCTTAGCCATAGGATACCGAACCACAAGCTTTTTGAGAGGGTCGCTCAACTTTTGAAGCTCGCTCCTGGATGCATTACCACCAAAATTCCTCGCAAGACTTCTCGCGAGTAGAGGTCCCAGTGTTTGCATGGCCTGTTGGGCGACATCAT
The DNA here is from genome assembly GCA_012977755.1 of Fusarium nurragi. NCBI lineage: Eukaryota > Fungi > Ascomycota > Sordariomycetes > Hypocreales > Nectriaceae > Fusarium > Fusarium nurragi. The sequence goes on along the minus strand of JAALXI010000090.1, from coordinate 41,663 downwards.
TTATGTCCTGGGACTCGGACTGGATGCTAACGAAGGTAGACTGCTTCAATGTCAGATGCGGGCAAGATGAATCTGCAAACACAAGTTGGTCTTACCCAGAATTCCGCTGCACTTGCTTTTGGAAGTGGCTCTTTTCCGTCTAATACTTGAAGCGTGAAGAAAAACAAGAACTCTGCAGCAGAGGAAGGCTCTAGCCGAAGCAGAGTAACTGGGCGTTTGCTGAACAAACGTGTGACAAAGTCGATGCCGTTTTGTGAAACTTCAGGATCTGGCTCATCACCTATCGCAGATTAGATCATTAGACACAGTCTGCCTACGGTGTCAGAGAACTTACTGGATAGCTGCTTGAGTAGCCCGATAACCCAAAGGAGCACCGAATTGAGCATGCCTTGCTGGTTCGCAAGCCCGTCATGCGCAAGGGAACTAACAAAAGAGCAGGCTGTCTTTACTAGCAAACCAACTCTCGGTGTTTGGAGGCCCTGGTTTGTCAAGTACAGCGCAACACTCTGAGGCGGCAGTACAAAGGGTCCAGGTTCAGACTCGGAGAAGCCACAACGCAGCACGCTGCAGATAATCTCCACAACCTCTCCACTAGTGCTAAATGCTTCTTGAACTTGGCTAATGATAGACATGATGCTTTCTTGAAGTTGTGCAAGCTGCGGGTCCACGCCTTGAGGAACCGTCTTGCTGGCTTCCAGGTCAACCGACAGCTCGGAGGGAGCTTGAAGACCTCTTCCTATGCTAGCAAGACATCTGAGTGCCTTCAATGCGGTATGAAGAGCAGGGCTCTCATCGGGAGCAGCATACGAGCAACAGAGCGGAACATAACAGGGAATAGGGGCACCAGTAGTCGAGTGCAGCAGCTCCAGGGAACGCTGTACGTCAGTCTGGACAAACGCAAGAAGTCGTGCACATGCTGAGTACCTTTGGCTCGGATCGGGCATCGCTTGAACCACGGACGCAATGCCACCAACAACCTTTTCACTGGCTACGCAATCAAGCTGTCTTCCAGATACCAGATTCTGGTACTCGTTAAGGAAGCCATGAGCTTCAGTGTGTAGGTAGCCTCTGCAGGATCCGCATAATCTTAGTATGGACCACGCTGCAGCATGTGCCATTGGGAACTCTCCAACAACAGCAAAGATGAAGTTCAAAGCTGGGTGTAACTCTGAAACATTTCGCTCAAAATACTCCGTATAATGCTCGATTAAAGAAACACAAGTCTGCCGTACTTTGGGAGGGATTTCTGCCTGCCCGGATCGCAGTGTTGGGAACAAAGGCGACGTGAAAACAGTCGCTAGCGCATCATCACATCTGCTGTCCTCACTGACACAATCAGCAAGTCCACCGAGACAAAAGGCAGCAGCCTCAAGCTGTAGCCACGATGATTCAGACAACGCTTTGAGCACTTGACCTGCAAACGTCGCCACGAGCTGCGGCCCTTCCAAGGCAAAGACGGACTGAAGGAGATCAATAACATCCTTCCTGGCATCACGAAAGCTTGTACGGTCACTGGAATCCCAATTGGCGAATTCTTCGGTGGGTGGGTAGACAATTTTCTGCCACGCGTTCGATACGGCCTGGAGAATATGGGCGCGGGCACGCGGAACCCAAGTATGAGCTGATTCTTGATCAGAAAACATGAGATCTGTCATGGTTTCGGCGTAAGTCAACCAAAATTCGAGAGCCGGGACGAAGATGGTGTCCTCCTCGACAAGATATCCTCGAGCGGCAAGGAGGCCGCATAGTCGAGAAAGCAGATTCTGGCTCTGGACGTCGTTACTCTGCATCAGCCTGTCAATCTTGGACTCCCCAAAAGCGAGGAGAAGCTGGCCAAACTGGACAGAGTCAAATTCAAAGTCTCCTTGGATCAATTCCTGGTATCGGCGATGGGACCAGCCAGAGTCAAAGAGATGGGTAAGATCATTGAAGTGCTCATCAGACAGAAACATTGAGCAGTTAGACAGCAAGTCTACCACCAACTCCACAGACACGCTGTAGAGCTCGTCCACTGTTAGCGACGTAATGACTGCTGTGATGAGGGGTCCAATGGGCTCTGAAAGCCTAGCATCTCTAGACGAAGTCTTTTGGGCGAACCAAACCCATGACTGCGTATTGGATTAGCGAGTGACAGAACATATGAGCATGAACTTTACCTGTAGGCACCGTATTGCGTCTTCATGAACGGCTTCAGTGGTTGATTGGGGTGACATACTGCGACCCATCAAGATTACTGCATCCGGGAGGTTCTCCAGTATAGCATCATAGACTCCAATACTGCCAAGAGGTCAACAAACAGACAAACAGCACAGGCATGACAATGAGACACACTTTTGAGGGGTGTTCAAGTTGAACTTAGCAACCTCATCCAGCACATTTCCCAATACCCACAGAACAGCCTGCAATTGTAGGGGACTTGTGCGCTCTACAAGTGAGGCCAAACCGGGGGCATCGTTCAGGGCGTTCGGTCCATATGGTTGATCTGAGACCAAACAGAGTATGAGATGATGGATGAAGCGGTCCCAAACTTGATGGAAGTTAATAAAAAAGGTTGCAAGAGCCGTGGCAAGCTTCTTGGCAACCAATGATGTGTTTCCATTGCGCAGCGTGTCTAAGTACCTCTCTATTAACACCAGAAGGAGGTCGGCTGCATCGTCGGAGGTGAGAGATGAACTGCAGGGGGTAAGGATTAGCCGGCAGGACGATATACTTTCTGGACAAAGGTGGCCATACCTCTCCTTGTTGAGTTTGATGACGATGATCAGAGCACCATGAAACTTGACTACTTCTTCAGGTCTCTGGAGCAAGTCACGAGCGAGGCCCCAAGCCTCAGGGGAATCTTGTAGTCGGTATAAGATTTTATTTGCTCGATTGATGACTTCTTGCGGGTTTGGCTGATATATGGTGAGGATCAGCTACAAATAAGTCAGCACGCTTCAGTACAGGATCCGGCTCATTGTCAAGACAGATCCAGGTTTTTGGTTCACGCACGTTCTCAATCTCAGGTATTGTTGTCGGGATAGGGTCTTCCGCCATCATTAATGAGATCGAATGAGTATCTGAAAAGTCTGTCCTTGGAAACACAGGCAAATGCTCTGGGCCGTGGTGCGAGATCAAGGTTGATGAAGCTTCTTGGGGCTCAAAGAATGGTGGGTTGGGCTCCTGCGAAGGAAGGTGACCTTTCTCCTTGGCAACTGGTTGGCAGCCTCGTGTTTTGGCAGGTGAAGACAAGACGCATTAGTCCGAAGCTTTGCCTCAGAAGTGACGAAAGCTGCTTCTGAACTGAGATCTTGTAGGAGCCGCCAGTTTCTTATAAGGGGCCGAATAGAGAAGGGGAGTCTTGTTTCACGCCTCTTTACAACCTCGTAACGAAATCTCTGATATGTGTGCCCTTCGCACCCGTCAGAATCGAATAAGAGTTACAAGAAAGGTCAACAATTCTCAAAGGGGAAGGGCAGTAACTTTGTGTCTGCGTGATGTAGTAAAGACTGCCCAAGAAGGTTGCGGTTGGAGTACGTTATTTGATAAGAGCCGACTTTGTTGCTGGGGGTTGTTGCTAGGGTATGTAGGGAGGTCTTTCTTTCGCTTTTGAGGGGCAATCTGGTGACGGAGCAAAACAAGCAGCTTTGATCAAAGAAATCGAGAGTGGAAAGACCCGTCATAAAAGGTTGAGTCGAGACTTATTCAAACGAGCAGATTGTTTAAGGGCTCAAAGCATCTAAGCGTGGTGAGATATTGGGAACCCAAGGACCTGAAGTGGGGTACATACAAGGTGGTTATTTGCCCCTACTGTAGAGACGGTACGTGATAGGTGTTGATGCACTGTAATCCAGCGGCTTCCCTCGGGGCAGCGGCCATTCCAAAGATCCGCCTTTCGATTGCCCGCACACTCATGGAACTTGGATTGTTGATTGGCACCGAGGTCTCGTGAGGCTTCACACTCATTCATCAACCTCGATTGCGGTTTATTTGACATGTTGACGAATTGACCGAGCCATTTTATTCTTCAACATCCTCATCCTTTCTGCAAGTCTCTTGCTTATCTCCAATTCAAACTGGTACCATCAAGGTAAGCGAAGCGACAGATGATCGTCCAAGCACGTAGAAGCCCAACTACATCACTACCGTATTGCGCTTCATTGTTATAATCTACGTTGACCTCCAACAAATTACCTGCATTCGATCCAATCACCGTTTTGCACTAGTCTTGCCATTGAACTTGTACTGACGCTCACTCATCGTTGAAGTCCCTGGGCCTTGTGCTATCAATTGGCTCCATTCGTACTCTTGGTGTCTTTAGTGTATTTCCCCCTTTTTGAGGTGTGCTTGTTGCTTGCGTCTGATTGTCAATGCTTCTCCAGACTGCGACTTCACTCCTCCGCTCAGCTCCTCGTCGATTCGCTACGGCCTCACGCTTATCATCGCGTCGCTGGATATCCTCCGAAACCATGACCAAGCTTGACACTACTTCTAGGCTCACTCGCCTGAGGGGTTTGATGAAGGAGCGCAATGTGCAGATTTATGGTGAGATTGCCATACTCTGTCCACTCATGACAGTGCAGTGCTAACAAGGAATTGCAGTCATCCCCTCTGAGGACAGTCACTCATCTGAATATATTGCAGAGTGCGATGCCAGGCGTGCTTATATCTCAGGATTTACCGGCTCTGCTGGCTGTGCTGTTGTAACTCTCGACTCTGCTGCCCTTGCTACTGATGGCCGTTACTTCAACCAGGCCGCATCTCAACTCGATGACAACTGGACACTTCTCAAGCAAGGCCTCCAAGATGTTCCCACATGGCAAGATTGGTCCGCTGAGCAGTCTTCTGGCGGCAAGAGTGTTGGTGTCGACTCAACCCTTATCTCTGGTTCTGTTGCCAAAAGTCTCGCCGAAAAGATTCGCAAGAATGGTGGTGCTGAGCTAGTCCCTGTTGATGGAAACCTCGTTGATCTGGTCTGGGGTGATGAGCGCCCTGCCCGTCCTTCGGAAAAGGTCATCATTCAGCCAGATGAGCTTGCGGGTGAGTCTGTTTCCAACAAGCTTACCAAGGTTCGCCAGGAGTTGGAAAAGAAGCATTCACCCGGCTTCCTCGTCTCTATGCTAGATGAGATTGCATGGTTGTTCAATCTACGCGGTAGCGATATCCCTTACAACCCTGTCTTCTTTGCTTACGCCACTGTCACTCCTGACGCCGCTAAGCTTTACGTTGACGATTCTAAGCTGGATCATAAGTGTCGCTCTCATCTTGCTTCGAACAAGGTCGAGGTCAAGCCATACGACTCCATATTCGATGATGCCAAAGCACTTCACGCCGCTGTTACCGAAAAGAGCAAATCCAACGATAAGACCCCTGCCGGAAACTTCCTCATCTCAAACAAGGGCTCATGGGCGCTGAAACGTTCTCTCGGAGGAGACTCGTCGGTTGACGAAATCAGGAGCCTGATCGGTGATGCAAAGGCCATCAAGACTGAGGCCGAACTGAAGGGTATGAAAGAGTGCCATATTAGGGACGGCGCTTCACTCATTCAGTATTTTGCCTGGCTCGAGGATCAGCTGGTGAACAAGAAGGCCACCCTCGATGAAGTGCAAGCTGCCGACAAGCTTGAAGAGCTCCGTAAGCAAAAGAAGGATTTTGTCGGTCTTTCGTTCCCAACTATCTCCTCCACTGGTGCAAAGTGAGTATCCCAACAAAAAGACTGAAGAGGGACATATCGTCCTTTGACCGACGGCGATCCAATTCTGTATGAGCTACGCTGACCATGACCTTGCAGCGCTGCGATCATCCATTACGACCCTGAGCGTGGAAATTGTGCCACCATCGACCCTGAGGCTATTTACCTTTGCGATTCAGGCGCCCAATACCGTGACGGTACTACTGACACTACTCGTACTTTGCACTTTGGCACACCTACGGATGCTGAGAGGGAAGCATACACCTTGGTCTTGAAGGGTCACATCTCTCTGGATCAAGCTATCTTCCCCAAAGGAACTACAGGCTTTGCCCTTGATTCTTTGGCGAGACAGCATCTTTGGGTAAGTAATTAGCAAAAATATGTGCGCCACAATTTCTAACACATATGATAGAAAAATGGCTTGGATTACAGACATGGTACTGGACACGGCGTTGGGTCATTCTTGAATGTTCATGAAGGTCCTGTCGGAATCGGTACTCGTGTTCAGTACGCCGAGGTAGCACTCGCCCCAGGAAACGTGCTATCAAACGAGCCTGGTTACTACGAAGACGGAAAGTACGGCATTCGAATAGAGAACATGGTTCTTGTTAAGGAAGTGAAGGCCAAGTACTCCTTTGGTGATAAGCCTTTCTTGGGTTTTGAGTACGTTACACTGGTGCCGTACTGCCGGAACCTGATCGACACGAAACTTCTCACCTCTGAAGAGAAGGAGTGGCTCAACGCTTACAACGAGAAGGTACTGGAAAAGACACAAGGATACTTCGAAGGTGACGATGTGACATTGGCCTGGCTTAAGAGGGAGACTGTGCGAGTTGACTGAAGCTACGGAACCATTCAGGTCAACTCTATAGACGTACGAAAGTAGCTAGGATAAATGTCGCAAGAAACGACGCTGTAAATAGCGGCCTGTTCTTGCTCTTGTTCCATATTGAGCTATTCTTCAATAGCTTCTCTAGGCCAAGAGTTCGAGGAATGTCCAAGCCCCAGCGAGAAGCGACCTGGAAATGTGAGATGAGAGGTTGAGCGGAACGATCGACAGAGGGTGACTTACATGCACGGAAAATGCAACCAATCCTGCAAGGAATGCAAGGGTTCGCGAAAAGAGGGCGACTACAACACCAACTCCAAATCCTGGGGGGCAGCTGTGAGCCTATGATTCTGAGAAATGGGGTGAAGACAACGAACCAGCAATACTTCCACTTGAAAGCTGACGAACAGTATCCGGGGAAACATCCAAGGAGCGGCTTTGGCGTGTGGGAGGTCCTGTAGCAAGCGTAGGCGCATCGCAGCGGATGACAGGTCGAGTTGCGATGAAAGCTCCGACGCAAGTCGCGGGGGCAATACCTCGGCTCATGGCCCGGAGGGCTACTCTAGAGTTGAAGGCGCGGTACATCTTCTTTGGTGTGGCACAATTGAGTTAATTGGTGATTTGAAAGATGCAAATTCAAGTGGTGGCTGTAGGAACAGAGCTTAAAGGGAGCTTGAAGCCATTACGTCAGTGACCTTCTAGCCGTCATGAGTTCTCAGCCAATGGCTGATCAGCGTGGGAGAACAAAGAAGCTCCAGCTCTCTGACACCTAACGTCAAAGTGATTTCTTTGGTAATAAAATGACTGATTTAGACAATTGATTGACCACAACTATTACGCTCACAAATACAAGAAGCCAATACCCCCTATAGATCGGAAGCCAAGTAAATCAACAAACGGCAAGCCAGCAGGTGTATCTTGAAGCGCCCAACGCCAGCCATACTCCCAAACCAAAATCTCATTAGTACCTACCCATTGAAATCTCTTCACTCTTTCTCTTTTTCCCACATGTCTTTTTGTTTAACCAAGTCCACCCCACATACCACGTATCCGTCTTGCTAGTTGGATATCCTTCTGCATGATGGTAACGCGCTTGGCGTGGATGGCGCACAGGTTGGTATCTTCAAACAGATGCACCATGAAAGCTTCGGCGGCTTCTTGAAGGGCCATGATGGCTTGGCTCTGCCAGCGCAGACCTTCGTCTCGTGGGCGCATCGTCAAAGCAATTTCTCGGACCTGGTGACCTCGAGTTAGTATACGTTTGCGCGAAGTGTCCAGGCTGCAGGTGACTAACAAGGCGCGCGAATGGGAGTTTTCGGAGGAGCAGTTTGGTACCGCTTTGGTATTGTCGGATTTCGCGAAGAGCAACAGTGCCAGGACGGTAGCGACGCTTTGCGCGAACGGGGACAGGGTCACCAGCTAAGATTATTATTAGTTAGACTATTCCCTGGTACAAGCTTGATTCATCGAGGGTTCGTACGTTGGATAGCACTTGGCCGCGAAGGGCGTTTGGCGGCTGTCGCGCCGGAGGTTCGCTTCCTTGGAGGCATTGAAAGAGCGTGTTGGACAAAGAGGAGTGACTGCACGAAGCTAATGGCTAGAGAAGCTTAACACCAAAGATAGTAGCATGTGAAAAGAGTGAAGCAAATATTCTGCACAAAACGCTTGAATTCAATCAATGCAGTTCTCACTATAGGAGGTTGCGAGCGAAAAACAAGAGTAAAGAATCGCCAAGCGGGAAGGACGACCGCGACCAGGTAGGTATAGGGAGCGTGCGAGCGCGCTTTCCCCAGCCCCGCGATTCTTTTAATTGATTCTCGGCGACTACCTTCGCGCTGCACTAGCCACAGACGCGCTCAGCCATCTCTTGCCAAGGCAGGTACGTACCACCGGAAGGATTCAGTTGTGCCCGCCCGTGGTGGGGGTCTGGACGGACAGGCACCGTCCATTTACAACGTGGCCGTCCTATTCCGTCATCTCCTAGTTCCACAACACATCAACTTATAACTCTACACTTTACCAGAGGCATTCCTTTTCAATGAAGGGGTGATACTTATTTACTCTTCGGTACATTCCTCCCAACATAAGTTCCTTTGCTTTTCTCTTCTTTTTTTTTTCTTTTCTCAACCATAAATCCATCGCTTTCTGCCATTCACTCTCCGATCATCGCTTCGCTGCTCCGACTTACTACGCATAACCAAAAGGGAGGCATCTGTATCAACAAGCTGCGGTCTTGAATCCGCTCGAATGGATCAAGTTATGGACGGAGGCCGCTTGCCCCTCGAGGCGTGGTTCTGGGAAATGCCAACATGTACTCGATGGTGGACAGCTGCGACGATCTTTACGAGCGCCTTGGTCCAATGTCAGATGGTGACGCCTTTCCAGTTGTTCTATAGCTTTCGCGCTGTATTCGTGAAATCACAGGTCAGTGCAATTCTCGAGACATGGCTTTGTTTCCACGGCTACGCAGTTGTGTTGTGATGCTGATGTTGACACGTGCCCTTCTTACAGTACTGGCGACTCTTGACGACGTTCCTATACTTTGGTCCCTTCTCGCTCGATTTACTATTCCACGTCTACTTTCTTCAACGATATGCGCGACTGCTAGAGGAGTCTTCGGGTCGATCGCCAGCGCATTTCTCGTGGCTATTGCTATACGCAATGGCCAGCTTGATTGCTTTGTCGCCACTTGTTTCGATGCCTTTCCTTGGCCACCCCCTCTCATCGACGCTCGTTTATATATGGTCTCGGCGCAACCCAGAGACTAGACTTAGCTTCTTGGGTCTATTGGTTTTCACTGCTCCGTACCTGCCCTGGGTTTTGATGGGCTTCAGCCTTGTCTTACACGGTACTATCCCTAAGGACGAGATTATGGGTGTGGTTATTGGACACGTCTGGTACTTCTTCTCGGATGTATACCCGCCGCTGCACAACGGCTCTCGTCCTTTGGATCCCCCAGGCTGGTGGAGACGTATATTTGAGGCTCGTCCTCGAGGTGACGCGGATGATAGTACAAACGACATTATGGTCGCTGGAGCCAGGGAAGCCGCACCTCGCGAGCTGTGAGAGGCCAACGATTGAGGAAACTGGGTTGTTTGTAGAGAAAAGGCAATGTTATGCCTGTAGCGACATATCGAGCGATTATGCTCAATCTTTTCTGATGTTTGGCGTTGCGGTACACAATTTTGGAAGCATGGTACTGGACGTAGTCCCTAGAATCGCGGATGGCGTTAATTTATCGTAGAGTTGGTAAATTGAAATAGCCAACTACTCTTGACTATTCGCTGACCTGGTGTTTATTGCTTGTATAAGCTGTTATCATGATGCTGTCTCATGATATGATATTCAAGTGTGCTTTAGCGGTAGATCGTTTCATCAATATTTAGTCTAGTACGTTTCTCATCGGCAATATTAGGACACCAGACCAATTGCGAAGTTCTGCAAAGCACCAGGAAACTCGGGCATGTCCAAGCCGGCCCATTGAGGACCCGGCATTTTGAGGCTTATGACTGTGATGTCAGTGCCACAACCGGACCCTTGTGCTTTGGTTAGCTTTCGCCGGACATTGCATGGTTGACCCCGCCGCCACGGAACCTTTTGAGATGCGTGTGCTGTAGTAGGCTGTACCGTATCCGTACATAAAGAGCTTTAGACCCCGGCCACTTGAAAAAGAGCTCTCTTCTGCTGACAGTTCCAGGCTTGTAACACCACTTTGGTCTGCGATTCTTATACCTTATTGCTCTTCTACTTGTCAACCACAACACCATAATCACCATGCGAGCTTATTTCTACGACGGTCTTCCTGTTCGTATGCTCCTTTCCGCTGCAAGATGCAATGAACTAACTAAAGAAAAAATACAGGGCGACCAGCGTCTGCCTCATAACTCAGGAAAGCCAGTCAGTGTCGACGACCTCATGAACATTGGCGTTTACTATTACCATCTACCTGAGCTCGAGTCGGTCGATAACCTTGCGCGTGAGCGCGACTACAAGAACCGCGACGAGATCACCGTCTCTCCCCAGGCCATGGGTGACATTTACGAGACCAAGGTCAAGTCTTTCTTTGCCGAGCATTTACACGAGGACGAGGAGATCCGCTACATCCGTGGTGGTCGCGGTTACTTTGATGTCCGAAGCCAGGACGATGACTGGGTGCGCATTTTGCTCGAGAAGGACGACTTGCTCATTCTTCCTCCCGGCATCTACCACCGCTTTACCACCGATGAGAGCAACGTGAGTTGTTGAAGACGGGGTGCTAAGCTGTGCAATGCTGACTGAAAACAGTTCGTCCAAGCTATGAGACTGTTCAAGGAGGACCCCAAGTGGACGCCTCTGAACCGTGGCCCCGACGTCGACAAGAACGAGCACCGACAGGAATACGTCAAGCAGTTCCTGTCTGAGTCTGCCCAGTAAGAGGCCCACGTGCGAGTCGAGCCAGCTATGAATACAGGGGCTAAGTACCAGGAGAACAAGCACATTACCAGTCCAACTAAAGAACCGCCAACCATGAAGCCCGCGGCTTGAAGGGTAGAGCGCAGCGTTGACGTGATATGGATGCTTCTTTACGTCATTTCGAGATGTCAGATGGCTCTATTACAGGCCCGCAAACATACGATTTTTGAGTGGTTTTTATCGGACCTGGAATTAAAGGCCTGCAACCGAGATAACCGTCTGAGCAAGCCTGAATGTCTATCGTTTCACACATTTTACATCTTAGTTCTGGGAAGACAAGAGGTAGCGGGAGTTTGGAGAAGTCCGGTTCCATGTAGCAATCAGCTAAATATATCATGTCTGTCGTTGGGAACAAATAGACACTCTCATTGGATGTTTCGTTTTCTCCAAGGATATATGAAATACGTTCACAACGAAAGAGCGCCATGAATATATGATGTCATGGTCAACAAATATTCTGGCTCATGACATTGGCTCTCGGTGGATTGACGAGTGTGGGGATGTCCAAGTGAACATCCTAACCTAGAGGATGCAGGAAAGCTCCGTCTTTCACGATTGCACGCCCCCACCACTACTATTCGTGAAGAAACTATCACATGATCCAGTTTTCGTTTTGTTTCGAGTTAGGGTTGTACCTTTGCGAGTATCTGAATATAATCCGGGGTAACTCGACTGGTATCTCCGCATTCAGAATCACTAATACAAGAAGCACAGAGTATCGTTGAGCATCATGGCTACGAGGCATGCTGAGAAGAGAGATGTTACTACTCTACGAGACTAATGATTCCTCATGGCCAAACTGGAATTGATTTGAATAAAGCGTAATTAAAACGTTTCTATTGTGAGTCGGGGTCTGCCTCGTGACATGTACCTATTGTCCAAATTATGCCTTTTAGCACTGGCACTATACGTACAGGCTTGAACCCCGCCGAGACACTGGTGTTTCAATTGTTTACAACGCCTGTCTTGTCCAAAGTTATTCTTCCTCTTAACACCAGCGAAATTAACAGCGGTGACAAAAGCATATTGCTCAATTGCTCAGCTTCAGCTTCAGTATTGACCATGGACGCACGCACAGAAGTCTCAGATGCCACCGAGGCATCATCACGACCACGAATAGCACAGCTCCCTACAAGCTGTGACCCTCCGCAGCCTAACGCTGCTGTGAAGCAACTGGTCTGGGTGGTATGATTGTCCTCAGCTTTCTCCCATTTATACAAAACACTCACCATGTACAGATATTTGGAGGTACAGGTCAAATGGGCCACTCTCTTGTTAAATGCGCGCTTGCACATGGAGATTTGGTGACGTCAGTTGGTCGCGTGTTTGAGACCAGCCTTCACGACATGGAGAATATTCACGAAAACTGTCTCGGCGCGTTGTGCGACGTTCGCGCTCGCGAATCTGTGAATCGGGTCATTGAGCGCACACTCCAGCGCTTTGGACGCATCGACATTGTTGTCAATTGCTCTGGGTACGGTGTGATTGGCGCCTGTGAGGATCAGGATGAGCACGATATACGCAATCAGTTCGAGACCAACTTTATGGGCACGCTTCACATCATACACGCGACTCTGCCTTACTTCCGGAGACAGGCCGCCGGCCGCTATCTCATATTCAGCTCAACTTCGGGCGCGTTGGGTGTTCCTGGCTTGGGTCCATATTGCGCGACCAAGTACGCGGTCGAGGGCTTGATTGAGGCCATGCTCTACGAGACCGACGCATTTAACATTAAAGCTACACTCATTGAACCAGGCCACGTGAGGCCGGAAGGAGAACCTGAGATGCAAGATTCATCGCTTCCGTCATCCTGGGGCCACTTTCTCGTCAAACCGCCCAGCGAGACGTATGGGCATCCGACATCGCCGGCCTTACATGCACGTCGGATTGTTCAGTGGCTCGGCGACAAGTACCGACCCACGAGCGCTATCAAATGCGCCGAACTAGTATGGCAGCTTGGACACTGCTCATATCCACCACTACGATTGCTACTAGGGAGCTATGCGATCGAAAGCATCCGCGATCGCATGCGGTCTGTGACCGAAGAGTTGGAGGATTGGAAACACCTCAACTTTCCTGCTGGACCAGAAGACGAAAGGGAGGCCGGCGACGAGCCGACAGTGCCTGATGTCAATGAGGCTACTTCATGATCGTAAATGGTCATTGTGGGTATTCAAGGCGAAGAGGAATATCTCATGCGCAGGTACCCATTTATTCCTCTTGCTTGGCAAAACGACTATCCGTATCGAAAGACTAATTGTTCGATGCATAGATTCTTTACGAGCTTATTTGGCTATTTCTGGATCCTGGATTAAGGGCATATGAGATAACCAAACAGATATCATCAAGTAACCCCTGTTTGGATGACTCAGCAGGAACGTGCTCGTACCTCAATTTAGTTTATCCCCGTCTCCCCTTTGAGCCCCTCGACCCTGTGGCTTGTCCTTGGCTAGTCAAAGGGAGAAAAAGATTCCAACGGCGGTAAAAGCCGAGGGTACGTGCAACGCGCTGTCTTTATCTCCTTTCCCACGATTTGCGCCTACGATATTGTCCGAAACGAAAGCTTCCCTTGCGAAATCGGCCACACAACCTCTCGTTCCGATATCGATAGCTCGACCTGGTGCTCCCGTTGAATCCCAGCGCCGATCCCCGACGTTGACTCCCACAATCGTTTCGTCGTCCCCTCCACTGGCATCATGACCGATAAGAAAAATGAGGACTATGTCGTCCGTATGGGCGATGACAACTATGATAAGAACGAGAAGCCTAGTTTCCAGGCTCGGTCGCCGCCTCCAGCTGCGTATGGGTCAAGTCAAATCAAGGGCATTGAACAACTGGAAAAGAGCCCGCCCTTGTCTATCGCGGCCTACTGCTTGTCTTCGATCAGTATGACCGTTGTGAACAAGTATGTGGTTTCGGGCAGCTTCTGGAACCTCAACTTTTTCTATTTGACTGTCCAGGTATGGTCATCGTCGCAAACTGGTTGCTTTGGACGGGGTTTAACACTGGATTTTGTATAGGCTGTCGTGTGTATTGGCACAATTACGCTGTGCAAGCAGCTGGGTCTGATCAAGGTTCTTGCTCCTTTTGATATCGACCGAGCAAGAAAATGTACGTTTTCGCATCCCGGAACACTACACTCTGACAACTAATACTATAAAGGGTTTCCTATCTCTCTTCTCCTCGTCGGCATGATCTATACTAGCACAAAGTCGCTTCAGTTCCTCTCGGTTCCCGTTTATACGATCTTCAAGAATTTGACCATTATTGTCATTGCATACGGCGAGGTACTCTGGTTTGGTGGCAGCGTTACCCCTCTGGCCTTGCTCTCGTTCGGTCTCATGGTTCTGAGCTCGATCGTCGCCGCTTGGGCCGATATTCAGAGCGCCATCAACGGTGACTTTGGCACCGGCGACTCTGCCGCTGCTGTGTCCACGCTCAACGCCGGGTACGCATGGATGGGCATGAACGTGTTCTGCAGTGCAGCCTACGTGCTCGGCATGCGCAAAGTTATCAAGAAGATGAATTTCAAGGATTGGGACAGTAAGTTATGCTGTGTCGGTGTGATGCTCCCAGTGCTGATCTCGTGTAGCCATGTACTACAACAATCTCCTGACGATCCCTGTTCTTGTTATCTGCTCGCTTCTCACCGAAGACTGGTCAGCCTACAATTTCTCCCGCAACTTCCCTGATGATACCCGCAATAAGATCATCATTGGCATGATCTACTCTGGTCTTGCTGCTATCTTTATCTCATACTGCTCCGCCTGGTGCATCCGCGTCACCTCATCGACCACGTATTCAATGGTTGGCGCTCTGAACAAGCTTCCTATCGCAATCAGCGGCCTCGTTTTCTTCTCGGCCCCAGTCACATTCGGCAGTGTGTCTGCCATCTTCATCGGCTTCGTGAGCGGTCTCGTTTACGCTTGGTCTCGTGTGCGACAGTCGATGTCGTCTGGAGGCTCACTCCCTACAGTGCGACCCACGATGAGCGCCAGTGCCAAGAGCAACCGTGATGCCAATTCTTAGATGGTAGGAGATTAGGCGCAATGCCCCCAAGTGTCTGCTGCAAATGGCGTTAATGAGGTGGACCAATGCAGTCGTGGGCCAAGAGATTCAGGGCATTTTATAAAGCCCAGGGTAGGGTTTTGGGGCGTGTACATCATTGCAACGAGCACGACAAGACACCTTATTTCCAAAAGATGTAGGCCAAGGAGTTTAGGACAGGGGTTGCTGCCTGCTGACTGCATTCGTTTCGGGTTTAAAAGCACTGAAAAATGCCCTCGCGAGGGACTACACGACTTCGTCAAGTTTTACTCACTCGAGGAGACTTGTTTGTGACCTTCGACTGTGTTTCAAATCCTCGTGCTCAACATATTTAGCCCCATTGGTTAAGATGTATCTCGAAACGGATGCTTGGTGATTCTGATAACCATCAATTCACGGCGTAATCTGTTCTAATAGTAGAATATTCCGTGGTCATTCAGGCATCTAATACGACAGTCAGAAGTGCCTCATTATTTTCACCAGGTTCCTTTTTTGGCATATGGATATGCTTTGTGACTCCAGTGCGAATCAGAGTCTTTTGAGACTGACAGAGGTCTCCAGGCACACCGCCCTCCCGCACTCATAGTGGCTTTTGGAATAGAGCACCCTATGTCAATGCATGGGCAAAACACGTCCTCGTCTTATTGGCACATAATACTAAGCAAGTATGATCCTCATGATCACCTACCAGGTCATGTTCCTATTCAGCTATCAACACGTGCCAACCCCGAAAACTATGGCCCCACGTGGGGCAGCACAGGCCAAAGGACGTCACATCCCAGCCTTTTTTACTTCTTGTCCGAAAATGTTGGGGGATGCGAATGACGTCTATCACTATCACCTCTCCCACCAACACTTTGAAAGCTGTATGTCTCACGCCATGATATAGAGGGGGAACCCTACATACAGGTCACGCACAACCCTCAATTCTTATAATACATATATCCCTTGCCTCTTTATTCTTCCCCCTTGTTGGCTATACCTGTTTGTATGGTACTCAACCACCAGCAAGATGTTGTACTTCCTGCACAGGCGTAGGTTTTCAAGCTCCAAATATCGTGTAACAGCTCTTTTTCTCTAACCCACGTACCTATATAGCTTTTGTGGCCCTGGCAAACACCCTTGGTGCCGCTCCAGATGATCGTAAGTCTTCCCCAACTCTTCCTACAGCTCAATTTCAAGCTCTAACACTCTCCTAGTCAAGCTCGTTACCTCATTCTTGATATCCTTCCCGCTCGCCGCTCTTCTCAAACGAATCCCCGACTCGAGACCAGAAGCCAAGAACCTCTTTGCTATTGGGTACGCCAACAGCCCTCTCTCAATACGTGGCCAGTCCAACTAACTTGTCCACCAAGCGTGTCCCTCTTCTACCTCGTCGGCCTCTTTGACCTGTGGGATGGTATCCGAACCCTAGCTATCAGTGCAGGCGGCACGTACTGCATCGCCAAATTCCTCCGAACGAGCCCCTATATGCCATGGATAGGCTTCGCTTTCACAATGGGCCACATGTCCATCAGCCATATCGCCAGGCAGGCCAACAACGACCCGTCAACTGCCGATGTCACGGGTGCCCAGATGGTGCTTCTCATGAAACTGAGTGCCTTCTGCTGGAACATCGCCGATGGTCAGCTTCCCGAGGAGCATCTGTCCGACTTCCAGAAGAGGAACATGCTCAAGGAGATGCCTAGCCTGCTTGACTACGCCGGCTGGGTGCTCTTCTTCCCTGCGCTCTTTGCTGGACCATCTTTCGACTTTGCCGACTATCGTCGATGGCTCGACACGACCATGTTTGACGTTTCCAACGTCGACCCAGCCAAGAAGCCTCCCACGAGGAAGAAGCGAAAGATTCCTCGAAGCGGTGGTCCTGCAGCTTGGAAAGCCGCGAGCGGTCTCTTCTGCATCGCAATGTTCATGGGCTTGGGAGGCTCATACTACCCTAGCTTGCTAACATCTGACATATATGTCAAGTATGGTTTCCTCCGCCGCGTCTGGATCATGCACATGGTTAACTTCACTGCACGAGTCAAGTACTACGGCGTGTGGTACCTCACTGAGGGTTCTTGCATCCTCGCGGGCATGGGTTATAACGGCGTGGACCCTGTTACAGGCAAGGTCTTTTGGAACCGGCTGCAGAATATTGATCCGTGGGCTGTCGAGACTGCGCAGAACCCGCGAGGATATCTTGGAGGTTGGAACATCAACACGAGCAACTGGTTGAGGAACTATGTTTACCTTCGTGTAACGCCTCGAGGCAAGAAGCCTGGTTTCCGCGCTAGTCTCATGACCTTCGGCACCAGTGCTCTCTGGCACGGATTCTACCCTGGATACTACCTAAGCTTTGTCCTTGCGAGCTTGATCCAGACTGTTGCAAAGAGTGAGTTTCTCTGGCCCATGATACTACATGTGTATGATACTAATAATTATAGATTTCCGCCGTCATGTCCGTCCTTTCTTCCTCGACCCTGTCACTAGTAACCCTTCGCCCAACAAGAAATACTACGACTTCGCATCCTACCTCGCTACGCAACTCACCTTCACCTTTGCCACAACACCCTTCCTCGTCCTCGAGCTTCAGGGTTCGCTGCTCGCTTGGTCCCGTGTCTACTTCTATGCCGTTGTCTGGACCGTCTTGTCTCTCATCTTCTTCAACTCTCCTGGTAAAACCATCCTCAAGAAGCAGCTCGAGAAGCGTCAGGGCCGTGCTAGCGCCGAGCTTGAGCGCTCCGTCTCCACGGATAGCGTGACCGGCAAGGAGCCTATTCTTGGTATCTCCAAGGATCCAGAGGGCGATATTAACGAGGCCGTGGAAGAGATCAGAGCAGAGATGCAGGTGAGGCAGAGAAAGGTCAATGGGGAGATTGGGTCGCATTAGACAAATGTCGAGACATGCTAAGATAACCAAGCACACGTATGTGAACCTATCGTTAGCAATGGCGTATACTATCTCAAATTCTCATTGCTGAGAAGCGTATTTGGAATTTGGAAAATGGTGCTGTTCTGGATGTTGGGAAGGGCTGACATGAAGGAAACGACGGAGAATCAGTAGATGGAAATGCGTATCCTTATTAGCAAATTATACTCCGTTTCATTAGTCTATGTATATCTGGGGTAATGTGTAATAATATTCGATACGGCCTGTTTCTCTGGTGCTGTTGAATTACATGGTATCGTGTAAGCTTTCCATCTGATACCAGCATCGCTGTCAAATCCAAACATAGTTGTACATGTGTATATGTCGTGCATATGATGAGTTGCTTGATTAGGTATACAAAAGCCCATTACGGGTATTCAAAAATGTTGTTCTGTCCAGCCTTTTCATGCAAGTGAGAACAAAAACTCCATGACAGCGGTGTGCTATATAACATGGATAAGACGTCCTGAAATGGAAAGTCGTACCTCGTTGGAACGTTGCGACAAAAACAAAGGTAAAAACCGCGCCCCTCAAAATGGCATGCTTAGAAACAAATCGTTGGTCGTGGTCTTTCGACACAAAATGCATAAAGATCGTGAGTCTTGAAAAGTATCAAAATGGCTCGAGCAGAATAGAAAATAAATCGTAATGCGTCGTCAATCGTTGATGCTGTGAGGCTTCATGGTGGATTCGGGGTCATGCCTGTCTTTCTGATCTAGATCATTAAAACGAGACGTGTTTTTGGTTGGTAAAAGATATCAATGTCCCCAGCGTTGTTTAACGCCAACCACGCTGAGTGCAATGATAGCGCCAAGGATGAGCAAACCGATCATGGACATGCCTCGGTTGACCCTCCTCCACCAGATTGCACTTGTGAAAACGGCATCCTCTTTGCCGTGTTGTTTGTCTAGCTTAGACGCGCTATCGTTGCGCTCAACATCTTCTGCTTGAGCAGGCAGCTTGATGGGAATGAATGCGGCAAACATCCAAGCTAATTTGCATTAGGAACGTCTCTCTTCACTGTTGCGTTGGAACATACCTAATGGGAAAATGAATCCCACAACAAACATAGTCACCTGGGCGTTGCGTCGCCCAGCCAATTCGCTCTTTGCTTCCCATTCGGCCGCTGGAGGCTCCCAAATGCTATGTTCAACAGGTCGTCGGTCTCGAGCCAGGTGAGGCGACCAGATGCTGGAGGTTTGCTTCTTGATGTTGCGCACGACCGCCATGACGGGATGGGCTGGTGCTGAGTTGATATCCATAGAGCCTGTATTTGAAGATTGTTGGCGCAAGTGCTCGCGGGGTCGGCGTCGAGGGTTGCGTATGTCCGTGACATTTGCATCCTGGCTAGGCGATCGACTGAGTTGTGCCTCCGGCGGCTGGTCGTCACTGTAGTCAGAGTACATGGACTCCATGGAGGGCTGGGCAGCCAGCCATTTGCGCTCGCCGCTACCATAGTAAACCCTACAATCGGTCAGTCTGAGGTCGCATTGTGTTGCGCTCTGTCATGAAACTTACCTAGCCCAGGCAGGGACAGCAGCGTTGAAGCTGGCAGATGATCGAAGACTACGATCTGAGGCATAGCTTGACAAAAATCTCCCCATGCGGGTTCGTGACGACCGATGGTGAAGGCCCAAGTCAGCAAGACCATCACCGTCTTCATCATGATCGCGGACTAAACGGATAGTACCAGTTACAGGATCGCGTGGCGTACTTCGAGCGTACGTTGCAGCGGGGGTTTCCAGCGAGTTGCTTCTGGAGTGGGAAGGGGTTTCGACGTGTTCTTCAAGACCGAAAAGTGAAGAAGTCATACTGAGGACATGTCTACTGTCTCTGCTACCTACGCCACTGCCACGCCGACCGGGAACAGAAGAAAGTGAGAGAGCTCGAGATGCAGGCTCGCTGCCTCCCTCACTTTCTGACATCACTGTCGACAGCTGGCCACTCCATTGATGGGTACGAGATTGAGAACGGTTCTGTAGGTCCTGCCAGGATGGGCCAGCGTGTTGCAAAATTGTCGGTGGTCCAACAAAAAGGGCACGCGTAGCCTCTTGAGTGATGATAGTCGACAACGAGGTTATTGAAGCAGATCGGGATCGCAGAGTTTCACGAGATCGACGCGTGGCAAGAGCGAAGCTTTCCGAAGAGCTCCTCTTCCGCGGACGCAGAGGGGGGACGATCAAGCTTTCTTGTGAGAATTCAGGTCTCACGCGGTGCTTGACGGCAACAATAGAGGAAGAAGCTGAGTGGCTGCCGTGGGTTACGAAGTTGGCGTTGCTGTCTTCGGTTTGTGGACGAGTACTGGCGTAGAAAGAAGCCTCTGCTGAGGAAGGGTAACCGATCAGTTCAACGTTGGAGCGAATCGACGAAGGCGGCAGGCTAGTGAGGTCTGCAATGTTGACAGGAGAGCTATGTCCGTAGGTTTTGATGTTGGTTCTCTCAGATAAAGTTGATCTTGTTTGTGACGATAATGAGGAGTGAAAGGATGTCTTTTGATTGAGCCACTGAGAAGAGGAGCCAGTCTCATGATGAGGAAGGTCAGCCTCAGGCAGGGTGGGTAGAGGCAACTCTGGTGGGTGGTCCTGTGTCTGGGGCTGCTTTTGCTTCACGTCGGGAGTTTTGGGTACTTTACGCAGGCCTCCAAACAAGCGGTAGTTCCATGGTGATGAGTTGCCGGGGGTGGACGGAGCTTCAAGCCGGGACGGAATAACTGGAGAACTGGGGTCTCGTTCCGTAAGAGGAGTCAAAGGTGATGTTGGGCGGCTGTAACGATCATCACCGATTGTGCCCATTGACCCTCGACCATAGGAAGTGTTACCGGTAGTGAAAGATGGAGGTAAAGACCAGAGAGATTCGACTCTTGATGACATTGAAGCATGGTGAGGCTGTATAGAGAAAGTTTTATCGGGGTTAACATGGATCACTCTCTTACTAGAGGGAGGTCTTGGTGATGTTGTGGGTTCACGGGAAGGTGGGCGTGAAGCATAAGAAGTAAGATCATCAGCATCGGTATCATAATGGGGCGTCCAGGGGGGTGGTGCATGTTCGAACTCGGAGGATGGATATCGAGAAGGGCGCTTCAATGGCGATGGAGAAAGCACTGTAGTTCGGGTCCGGGCCCTCTGCAGGGATGGTGATGGTGTTTCGGAGTAAGAACTTGAGGAATGGACTGTGGAGGAACATGTCTGATCAAGCTCTTGATCGGTCTCGGCACTCGCATCAGCATGAGTAACAGTCTTGGATGTAATCGTACCATCTGAAGCAACCCGAGGCGGACTGTAAGGAACGACTCGGATTGCGAGACGATTGTTTTGAGAGTTACTACGCTCGTGTAATGCCTTGCGCGGCGAAGAGCTCGACGGTGAGACCGACATGCTCTACGCACAAGGCGACAATGACCGTGCTTTCCAGAACATGAGAAGACCAAAAAAACAACTTCCAAAGCGCTTGCCGTCGCAATTGGCAAGACAATTGACCTGAAAATCAAGATCAGAATTGTGAATTCTGTCAAGCTGTCGACTGCAGATACTGAAGTCGTTCGGGGCCGGAGGTGGGTCGAGAAAAGAAATTCGTAGGTCGACTCAAAGACCAAGGCCGGGATATCAGACAAGACGAAGAAGGAATTGATGACCACAGCAGTTGAATTGAACCGTGTTGACGAAGCACCAATTGTTCCAAGACCAGGTAAAGTAATTCAATGCGAAACAGGCTGGGGTTTGTCGAATTGTCGCGATGTGGATCGTGGTGTTTGGGCGTGAGAAAATTATAATAGAACAAAAAGGCTCGATCGAGGTGATTGAGGAATTGGATTGCCAAAAATGGAAATTACCAAGAAGAAGAGCAAGAGCAAGCAATAACTGATTAGTTTAAAGAGTGTGTGGAATACCAAAAGGCTGAATGAGTGACTGGCCAGTGGCCGATTATAGTGAGTGTATGTAGGTTGGTTGGAAAAGACGAAACGACAGTCGGAAAGAAAAAGACGAGAGATCCATGGATGGATTCATGGGGAAGCGGCGGGCGGGTAAGGTAGCTAAAAGAGCAACAACGGGCCTCCACATGCGACCATTGGCGGCCGGAGGAGCGACCTGCCTCTCAGAGGCCTTGTGAGAAGGTGAGCTCGAACAAGCTGTATTGCGGGCACAATCCAGCTTCCGCTACTACTACCTTGTCCTTGTTCCAGGTCGTGCGGTAATAACTGACTGAAAAGTCCTGCCCGGACGCCGGAGACACAGCCCACCATAGTACAACCAACTGGAATGGATTGGGTCAGTGACGTGGAGTGGGTAAAGACGCCTGAGCCAGTGGTTGCAAGCGCCATTACAGTCAGTTCTGCAGCTAGCGGTCCTGGGACATTACCTTGCTGCAACAGGGTTACTCCTGCAGGCGCGGCGCGGCGATGGGACCGTTGGAGAGGCAGAGGCAGGGGGTCGGACAAGCTAGGAGACCTGAGGGAGATAGGGGCGCTCTGACACTGAGGATCAAGCAAGACAGGCGACAGACAGGGCAAGGCAAGACACCGACACCGACACCGCAACTTTGACGAGGCAGGGTTGGTTGATTGATTACCTTGGTTAACACCGAGTTTTCACGCATTTTAGAAGGCCCTCGAGCGTGGAAAGAGACGGCGAATCAACTTGGTGAGTCCTGAAGAAGGGATCTACAGACTCTCTTTCGAGACCAGTCGCGAGCTCTGATTTGTCCCTCAAAGACAGCTTCACAGTAGCCTCCAGGAACTGGACAAGAAGGTTGTGCCGTTGTGGATCGGATCTGTCCGAGCTGGTTGGACCATCGACGCTATTGCGGAGACAAGGGTGCTTGGTGTGCCATCCAACAGCCCCAGCTATTCTGTTACCAATGGCCTCTATCGCTTGTGCGATGAAGCCAGGAGCTGGATAACTTAGGCAAGTGTCGAGGCATGAAGAAATTACTGGGACCACCTATGCCAAGTGGCAGGTCATCTATGGGTGCTTATTTACGGAACACGAATGCGGCCAAGCACACATTGATCTTCATGGAGACCACAGCAGACCCAGTATGCATATCACCGGCCATTCGAGCGACTGGAAAGCTGAAAAGTTCGACGTGTGGTCTAGAAAACTCAGTTATTCATGTACAGCCGGTCTCTGTGGCCGCAAACTGGCCGCCTATATGGTGCTTCTTTCAGGCGCTTGTTTTACCTAAAGTGCTCCAGCTGTTCTGAGCTGGCAAGGTACATCTTTCGCCTGGTAACTTCAGCGCATCTACAAGTACCTCCAAGTTAAGAGTTCTGTCTCGGCGCCTGTTCCGATCCACCTGCTGAGAGGAACAGCGCCTCTCGAAACCAAGACCTGCAGAAGGGCCAACACATGCAAATCCTCTCCACCAGGTTGCCGCAAGGGGCTGCCAGATGCATTCTTTGACTCTGTTTTAGAGACATTGACAGCCATTCCTCGACGACAATCGGCAGTGCATCCAGACATCTTTTTTAAGTTTTGGAGCCGTTGCAGTAGCTTTTGTCGCGCGCAATCTAACATGAACACCTGCCATTCTAAACGTGTCAAGCTCACCTCGTCTGATGATTCTGTCGCGTCTCTCTTGGATTTATTAGCGTCCGTCTTAGATGGGTCTCAGGGCCTGGATCTGTTCCGTGCCCCGGAACAGGGGTTGATGGTTGGTAGTAACTCTCTGGCTCTTGGAGTTTTAAAGGACGTCACAAAGTTATCTCTTCAGCAACAGTCAATCTGTATGGAGTAGAATACTGTAGCTTTGCATTTCTCACAGGATCTGAGATAAGAAGGACGGAACTCGATACATTTAACTACCTCCGACCCAGCCCAAGGTTTCATTATGACACCCTCTGTAACCACAACGTCGCCTCATGCTCACGCCGTCATGTCATCGATTCAGTCGTAGTTTGTCCGGGTATATACCGATACGGTAGCTCTGATCATCGCCGCACCCTCATCCAAGACGGTCATATTCTCTTACGGGTCCAGCCAGCATCACCACTGCCTCTGTCCTTGCGGAACTCAATCCTTAGCACCGGAGTCCCGTTGGACCTAGCTAATGCAGGTACCGTCGCTCACCGGGATCTCTTGATTCATGACCTTGCCCCCGCTAGCTAAGGGCACGGGGGATATTGTGGCTGAGCACGAGGAAATGTTCATGATGCTGCATTACTCACGCATGAGTATTCAATGAATGTTTTGTCCCTTTTCACAAAGGCATTTATCCGGTAATTTAGCTAATCGAGACTACCGTTATGAGGTGTGTTATACCAACTCCACATCATTTCGCTTCTTTCAATAACTCTTGTGTCACGCAGCTCACCGCATACAATAGTGCATACCCCCCCATGAAGCGATATGCAGAGTAAAATGAAGACGAGCAAGACTGAGCGGAGGACAAGTGTCCCGGCGATCTTTCACTAGCTCCCGCAGATGCCTGCACAACTTTTTTGTTTTTCCAGGACTCAGCCAGTCAGGCGAGTAGATATTCTTGGATTGGTTGCTTGGGTAAGCAAATCTGAGGACAAGAACAATAGTTTTGAGAACAATAGGAATTGCCCAACATGTGGCTGGTGAGGGCCTCTCTTTGATTGAGGCACGGTTTCCTTACTAGTATAGTAGCTTTGGCAGGTTTCTATAAAGTCTCATCTCGTCTATTTGGCAAAAGACCACCTTTATGCTGACTTTACTGACTGCCCCATGGAACATTCCCGCAAAACGTCCTTTCGGCCCAATCTCTTTGAACTTAACTTCCTCCACTTCTTCATCTAAGACAATTTATATCTTTAAGCAATACTCCGTGCCTCGGAACTATCTACTATCGCTGTCAACGTTTCAATGCCTACCATAAGCTTGCCGGGGTTCGCACCGCCTCAGGCTGCAGCCTTGCTGGTGAGCCTCACCTCACCCAACCCCAATCTACGTCTCGTATACTTCATTATGCTAACTCATACCCAAAGGTCGTCTACTGTCTCGTCTACGTCATCCCTCTCTACTTCTCAGCCGCAACTAGGCCTTCGCCTACACGCTCCAGAGATGCTCCTGAGGCTATCCGCGCACGCATCTTTGTCGTCTCGCTCTCGACGGCCGTTTGCTCTCTCGTGACGCTGTATCTGCTCTCGTCCCATGGCGCTATTGCCGTTCGCGAGCCCCTGCACTTCATGGGCTACTGGCCGCTAGCACTTGTCGATGCTGCTCGGGCTCTATGGCTCACTGCCCTGTTGTTCGCGGGTCCCCTGTACGAGTCTCTCGTCATTGATGGCGCGGCTCATCAATGGCTTCGTCTTGAGCCCTTGAGGGATCTGTGGACTGACTGGCCCACCTGGAGAAACATGGTAGCGGTATGTGGAATCTGAAACTTGTTGATATCGCTATTGAGATCCTCTCGTATTTCCCTTGTCAATCTTCATCTATCTATCCCCACAGTCTTTTCGTTCTAAGCCACTTCCTTATGTCGCTTCTCGATCCATGTACTAATTGCTTTTGAAGGGTCCCATCACCGAAGAATGTCTCTTCCGCTCTGCTGGCGTTCCGCTGCTCCTCCGCTCCGGAGCCAGCCTCACGGGCACCATCTTTATGTCGCCGCTCATCTTCGGTTTGGCTCACCTGCATCACTTCTATGAGTTCCGCATCACCCATCCTCGTACCCCGCTGCCCGTGGCTATTGCACGGTCTTTGCTCCAACTTTCATACACGTCGCTCTTTGGCGCATATGCCACTTTCCTGTTCTTAAGAACTGGTAGCTTGCTGGCTGTTGTCCTCGTGCACACTTTTTGCAACTGCATGGGCCTCCCTCGTCTTTGGGGTCAGCTTGATCCACATTGGCTACCAGAGGGTGACCCGTCCACAGCTTCTTCTAGAAGGATTTGGACTGGCGTTTATTACGTGCTCTTGGTGGGTGGCCTGGTAGCTTGGTGGCAGAACCTGTACTCATTGACCGAGACGTCAATGGCGCTGGCCGAATTCTAAGATTGTTTAACTTATGCATTGTATCGGAAACTTGACATAATATGTTAATGTTGCATGAAAAAATAAACAGATCCCTCACGGGCCACATTTTGGTCCCTCCGGTATATTTGGCTAAGTGCTTGCAGGACCAGAGTACCCAGAAGGCCGGTTCTGCTTCATGCCTGTGCGTGAAATGAGCTTCAAGTGCTATAAGCATCAACACAACTGAACCATCGCATCCTCCGGATTAATAAGACAGAGATCGTATGGTTGTTTCAGAAAAGTTCGAGTAGAGATTATATTTTGCTGAAGACATCCACTTATTAGGCTGCTATCTGGAAACCAGGCATAGATCCTGATATCGAGAAGTCATCTCCGTCACTGCTTCTCGTCCCTCGCCTATGCCGAATTGTCCCTCGATCCCTAATTTCTGCATCTCCTCCCCGTGCCTCTTCCCGCGGGTCCCTGCCGGTATCCTTACCCTTTGGCCGGCCAACAGGGACGCTTCCTTCGGCAAGGCCGTCATCCGGGCCTCTTGTGTTTTTCTTTCTCGGCCACAGGCTTGGAAGGGCAATTTCCTGGAATCGCGGCTCAACAGCTCGCTCGTCAAACCAACGGTGGAGGCGAGCCTCGATCAGCTGTGCAATCTTAGGGACATCCTGCAATCTAGAACGACTACCGAGAAGACTTCGAATAGAAAAGTCCAGTCTGTAATCGTCCAGGAAGTTGAAGATCATCCTTGTGGGGGTGGATTGAGAGGGGTTGCTCGGTATGAAGGAAATTGAAAGAGTGCCGCTGAACCTGACCACAGAAACAGCCAAGGCGACAGGCAGTACAGCGGAGAGCTTCTTAGGATAGTTGAGGAGAAGTTTTGTTTCCACAGCCAAGGTGAGCATGTCGCTTAGATCAACGTCCATCCGCGCCTGCAGACGTGTGCCATCTCTTGCCGCCGTGTCCGGGTCGAACTTCTTTCCTGGGCCCAGGCTGACTCCATCTTCATCAACAGGAATGATTCGACAATTGCTCAGGATTGGAAAGTCCTCGCCAAGACTCAACTCTGTAACCCTGATCTCATCGATAAAATCCGGTCTTGATCCCCCATTCATAGCCTTACTGAGTGAGTCCAAGATTGCATCATCATGTTGAGCATCACTGCGGAACTGGGCAATAGTCTGTCCGATAAGAACATTGAACCAGTCCAGACTCTCAGGCTGGTGGCTGTCGACGTTGTAATATGTCTTGCTTAGGATCGCCCCAATGGTAAGTGCAGGAGGACTCCTAAGGACAGTCGACTTCTTGCGGCTGAGCTCTCTATCTTGGCGATTTCCGGAGCTTCGTATGCTTAGTAGTGAGCGCTTATGAGCAAGTGTCCTTGACCGTCTTTCAGTAGCTCGCAAAGAGGCTGTAACATCTGGTGAAGGAGGGTCACCAAAGATGAAGAATTTGATGAAGGCAGCCAACACCAGAACCACCGATAGCTGCCCAACTATTAGACCCTGCGTAAAAGATAAGCTATTCAAGGTAGTATGTCAGCTTCGTTGAGCACTTCTCATGATGCAGGGTTCCGGGGATCACTTACGTCGGTTCAGTCGACTGGGGACAAATATCATCAGCCATAACTGTGAGCTGAGGAACAGAGAGGCTACTCGGAGCGGTTGTAGCCTATCTTGTGGTGATTTGCAGCATTTAGCTTGAAGTAATTAGGAGAAGAGAGGCAACATTTCGACACTTTGTATTCAATATTGCTCTGATGTCACTGATGATGAGGGAAGTTGTGGCCATTGAGCAGCTAGCTTTTGTATTATGTAAGGTATCAAGGCGGCAGAAAGTTGTGGGGCATACCTCTCACCTCTAGAGGTGTCCTCGGGGTCGGCAACAACAGCCGTCACCAACAAGCGCAAAGTGAATCACAGCTTAATCGCGATTTTAAACCCAGGAAATCTGGTTGTTCATTGACGCCACTACCGATAAATTGTATAGTCACGAGCAAGGAATAATACGTTACGCGGCCTCGGCGAGCCGTCCAACCATCACCATGGACGTCGCCCAAGCAGTCTCAGGGTACATTAACAAGGTGGTTGCGACGAGCGATACGTCGTCTGCCAAGATGAAAATCCTTCTCCTCGATAGAGAAACCGTCTCTATTGTTTCAACCGCGATCACACAGTCAGCCCTCCTCAACCATGAGGTCTATCTCATCGACCGTCTTGACAACGCAACTCGCGAGAAGATGCGACACTTGAGATGTCTGTCTTTCGTTCGACCATCACCTGAATCAATCCAACTGCTCATAGATGAGTTACGGGACCCAAAGTATGGCGAGTATCATTTGTACTTCACAAATGTTGTCAAAAAGTCGTCGTTGGAACGCTTGGCTGAGGCTGATGATCATGAGGTGGTCAAGCTGGTGCAAGAGCATTTTGCCGACTACAACGTTATCAACCCGGACCTCTTCTCCTTTGGTTTTACTCTTCCGCAACAACGTATCTGGGCTGGAGGTCCAGATACGTGGAACCCCGACTCACTGCAGCGATGTTCAGAAGGCCTTGTCGCTGTGCTACTCTCACTCAAGAAGAAGCCCCTTATCAGATATCAGAAAACAAGTCCCTTAGCGAAAAAGCTTGCAACAGAGGTCCGATATCTGATGACTCAAGAAGACACCCTCTTTGACTTCCGAAAAGTCGATACCCCTCCCATTCTGCTTGTACTGGATCGCCGCGAAGATCCGGTGACACCGCTGCTTACGCAGTGGACATATCAAGCTATGGTTCATCACCTCCTAGGCATCCAGAACGGGCGTGTCGATCTGAGTGATGTTCCCGATATTAGTCCCGAGCAAAAGGAAATTGTTCTATCCCAGGACCAAGATCCATTCTTCAAGAAGAACATGTTTCTAAATTTCGGCGATCTCGGTGGCAACATCAAAGAATACGTCGGCCAGTTCCAGTCCAAGACAAAGAACAATGAGAACATCGATTCAATATCCGATATGAAGCGGTTTATCGAGGAGTATCCGGAATTCCGAAAGCTCTCTGGTAACGTCAGCAAGCATGTCACCCTGGTGTCAGAGCTTAGCAGACGTGTGGCAGCCGATAATCTACTAGAAGTCAGCGAACTGGAACAAAGTTTAGCTTGCAACGAGAACCATGGAACCGATGTGAAGGTACAGCCCCTTTCAGGTGAAGATTGACCACACGCTAACTCAATACCAGAATATCCAGCGGCTCATCCAATCGCCAAACGTTACACCAGAGAACAAAATGAGCCTCGTCGCCTTGTACGCTCTTCGCTACCACAAACACCCCTCTAACTCATTGGCTATGCTCACAGATCTTCTTGTCGCTGCGGGAAATGTGTCCCCACGAGAAGCACATCTGGTCGGTAAGCTGACAGCGTATCACACATCTCTCCAGGCGTCACAGTCTCAGGGTGGAATTTCAGAAATCTTTGAATCGGCAGGCATCTTCTCTGGTACTTCAAGCCGATTCAAGGGCCTCAAGGGAGTCGAGAATGTCTATACGCAACACAGTCCGCTCTTAGAGACTACTCTGCAGAACTTGATTAAGGGACGACTGAAGGATCAACAATATCCCTTTGTCGAGGGTGGTGGCTCTACTAAAGATAAGCCTCAGGATGTTATCGTATTCATCGTTGGCGGTGCAACTTATGAAGAGGCCAAGATGATTGCAGAACTTAATGCGTCAAGCCCAGGCGTGCGGGTGGTTCTTGGCGGTACAACGATTCATAACTCGGCGACGTTCCTTGAAGAGGTGGATGATGCTGTCAGTTCATGGCCAGAGAGTCGGGGCAGGAGGTAGAGAACATGGGTAAAGGGGAGCTTCTTTCAGTTGCAGCGATATTTTTGAGCAATTTTGTATCAATTACATCTAATCTCTATCACCAGTTCTGAGATTACATTGTACCGATCGACAATGATACGTTTGCCATGTGAGGATGGACGGTATGGTAATTCTGCATTTTGATTGGATAAAATTTCGGGCCATTTAGCGACGTCCTTTGTGATCAGCACCCCAAAATTCAAACATTAGTCGTCATGAAGGCAAATTTTACAGCTTTCACTGTAATGAAATGCGTTTGTTCTTGAGACCCAGGGCAGCCGTGTCACGGCACCAAGGGTCGATCACGAGACGACGGCATCTTGCGACTGTTTCTGGCGACTCAAGGCATGTGCAGAGAGCCCCAACCATCCATCATGGCATCGCAAACAATCACTAACACTCCGCCGCAGACCCTATGATGTCGTGGTTATCGGAGGTGGCCATGCTGGCGCCGAGGCATGTGCTGCTGCTGCGCGAGCTGGCGCACGAACAGCCTTGATTACGCCCAAGATGGACAACCTGGGAACATGTTCCTGCAATCCGAGTTTCGGCGGTATCGGCAAAGGCACAATTATCCGAGAGATCGATGCGCTTGATGGCCTGGCAGGCAGAATCATCGACAAGTCGGGCGTACAGTTTCATACCTTGAATCGGAGAAAGGGCGCTGCTGTCTGGGTTCGTCAACATACCCGGAGTGCTACAAGAGTCAGTGGCTAATCGAACTCACAATAGGGACCCCGCGCACAGATCGATCGCGACCTTTACAAGAAGCACATGAAGACCGAACTCTCCTCATATCCGAACTTATCGATCGTGCTCGACAGCGTGTCCGATATTGTCCTTACGCCCCAAGATTCATTCGACGGCGCATCAAGTCGTATTGCTGGAGTGCGTCTCGAGTCGGGCCAAATCCTCCCAACAAGCAAGGTCATCATAACAACCGGAACCTTTCTTGGGGGTGAAATACACATCGGCCTGAACGCGTATCCTGCCGGCCGTCTTGGTGAGGCGGCCACATTCGGGCTGAGCAAGTCGCTGCGCGATGCAGGCTTTCAACTCGGACGACTCAAGACAGGCACACCTCCGCGAATCGACCGAGACAGCATAAACTTTGACATTCTGGAGAAGCAGTATGGCGACGATCCACCATCTCCATTCAGTTATCTCAATGAGACGGTGACAGTGCAGGACCAGCTCACTTGCAGTGTGACGTACACAAATGAAGAAACGCACCAGGTCGTACGTGACAACCTCGATAAGACGATCCACATCCGAGAGACCGTAAGAGGCCCACGATACTGCCCCTCTCTCGAATCTAAAATCATTCGATTCGCCGACAAAACACGACACATTGTTTGGCTTGAGCCCGAGGGTTTCGAAAGTCCCGTCATCTACCCAAACGGGCTGTCCATGACAATCCCCGAGGAAGCGCAGCAGCAGGTCTTGCGCACGATCCCAGGCCTCGAAAACTCTAAGATGCTTCAGCCCGGGTACGGGGTTGAATACGATTACATAGATCCACGTGGTCTGAAGTCAACATTGGAGACAAAGGCTATCAGCGGCCTCTACCTGGCAGGTCAGATCAACGGGACAACAGGGTATGAGGAGGCAGCTGGTCAGGGTGTTCTTGCAGGAATCAATGCAGGACGCACATCCAAGGGTCTTCCAGGGGTTTCTCTCGCACGTGGTGATGGATACATCGGTATCATGGTGGATGACCTTATCACAAAAGGTGTCACAGAGCCATACCGAATGTTTACCTCTCGTAGCGAATTCCGCATGGCAGCACGTGCTGACAATGCTGATTTTCGACTTACATCCAAGGGTCGCGAGTGGGGTGTCATATCCGACAAACGCTGGGGCAGTTATCGCGATGAGCGACAGCAGATGGATGACCTTACAAAGGCCTTACAGTCGGTGTCCCTTAGTCCAGCGCAATGGATCGAAAGGGGTTTCCATCTGAAGCGTAACACTACCCGTCGAGATGGCATCGACATGCTGCGCCTTTCAAGCACAACCACCCGGATCGAGCTCGAGCAGCTTGCGTCGGTCGTGCCGAACATAATGGATTATTCGCCGCGTGTACGGAATCGGGTCGCAATCGAGGCCTTTTACGCTCCGTACGTCAAAATCGCTGAGGCAGAGCGTAGACAATTTACAAACGACGAACACGTGCGTATCCCCCTCAACCTCGACTACGACGAGATTCCTGGTCTTGCCCTGTCGGAAAAGGAGGCACTTAAGGTTGCGAAGCCGGAGAACCTAGCACAGGCGAGACGCGTCGAGGGTGTGACTCCTTCGGGCAGTCTGCGTCTACTCGCATACGTTCGGCGGAAGCCTGCTCGAGATGTGTTGTCGGAGGTTACTGAGATCTCGTAGGAGTTAGAAACATGCATGTGACAAACATTAAGGGCATAACAAAATTCAATGTACGATCATTAGGGACGAATGCATGGACACGGCGTTTTTTCTGCTGGGAGCGGAACAGAGGGTTTATAAACAGGCTGTAAAGTATATATGTATGTGTCATAGTCTCAGCATTTTGGAAGTAAAGTTACAGATGCAGAGACTGAAGTGTGTTTGAGTTCGTATTTGTTTTTATTGACTCATCACCTGGTGTTGATACATAAAAGGGGTATACATAATAAGACATAACAAGCTCAGAGTTACGGGCCGCAACCATGGATGTTTGTTCTTTGTCTTCTCTTTTTTACCTTTCAGTGGTTCTAGCTCGACTCAGGGTTTACTCCGTATATAACTGAGCCAGATCAAGCCGTCATACCGTTTCTGTCGTAGTTTTCTCGTCGTCTGCCACTATATCGGCATACACAAGCAAGAGAACTCTAGGGCTTTGGGGGGGTCTGCTTATTAAGGATCTTAACAGCATCCTTTGTATAGATATAGCTCGCGCCGCTCCAGATAGTAGTACCAGAGACAACATATCTAGTCAACAACATTAGCGATCGTCCCGCATCGAGTAACATGATGGAACTCACTGCATAACTGCCAGGGCGGATGCCAGGTCATACGTCAATATAGGCGCAGCAGTGGTGACTCCGACAAGGGCGAGCTGCAGGAAGGTGTTGTATTTGCTGATTGTCGTAGGGCGTACTTCAGCCGATGGAAGCGAAAAGTCCCAGTAGCGAGCAAATGTTTTTGGCGGTGGAAGTGAGATCCATCGGTAATAGATTGCAGAGATAGCAAGGCCGACGTCGCGGCCAAGGATGATGCCAGCGCACCAGACTTCATGCACATTAGCTTTGGGTTGTCATGATGGACCAGAGTGGAGGAGAGACGCACTAGGCAATGCGCCCTTGACAGCAAGACAGATTGTCAGAATAGTCATGAGCGTCTTGTCGGCCATTGGGTCAATGACCGTACCCACGACAGTCTTGCTATCCCATCGCCGCGCAATCCATCCATCGAGCAAGTCCGTTATGCCTGCATAGGCGAAGAGGCCGACGGCCCAAGCGTGCTGGTCATGTAGGACGAGATATCCGATCACGGGGGCGGCAGCGAGGCGTGTGAAAGTCAGGATGTTTGGTAGCGTATAGATGTCTTCGTGGAGGACGGAGGCAGGGCGTGATGGTGTAGCATCGGATTGCGTCGCAGGCGGTGGTCTATACATGTCGAGTTAGCACAGTCAATCGAGTCTAACAATCCACACTCACACAGCATGCTTCTCCTCTGGCAGTTTTTGCTGGGTCTTATGATCTAGCCATGACTGCGCCTTTGTGAAGAAGAGACATCGCGAAGATGCTGCTATGGTTGGTCCCGGCGCAAGCCTCACAGCAGGTCTTGTATTCGCAGCACACCTCGACGTCACCCTCCAAGCCAATCTCGCAGAGAGACTCATCACTGCACTTGGCTTGTTCTTTTAGATGATCGGGCGCTGCCCAAACCCTCTCGTCAATAGCTTGAAATCGCCCGCAAGGATACGTTCTTTAGCTTGAATATATGGTGACGGAGTTGAAGCTCAGTTTGGAGAAATCGACAAACCCCGTTAAAGATCCCAGACCCCGCTTGGTTGAATAAGGTGTCACCCCACGTCTTGGCGATCATCTGGATACTACCTTACCATCAGGGCCCTGCCTCTCATTTTTTTATGTCTGTTAAGTCAACCTATTAATTCTGTTGAATGTTTATTTTTTAATTGATTAGATATCCTTAATATATCCTGTCATTCATACGCAATATGCCAGTTCAACTGTGTCCACTTGTCGACGTCCGCTTGACGAATTATCACATCACGAGCTTCTACTTCTTCCTCGATGATATCTTGCTCTAGAAAGTTGTAAAATAACAATTAAGATTACGAATACCTTCTTCTCTGAGCAGATACTATTTCCAAGCAAGTATATAATTCCTTCTATAAGACAGGGCTCCTTAGGACGACTGGTAGGTATAATAAAAAAAATTCTCACTTAATACTCTTTGTTCAAACCGTCAGCATCACTACCTACCCCAAGCCCATCACTGGTCTCAATACGCATCAAGAAAAAACATTGGCTTGGTTTTTTTTATTAAGTCACATACGCCACGTCGCTATCCCTTTTGCAGCTGGCTTTCATTTCCGAGCTCCCTTGATAGTGGACTTCTCGCCCCAGCGACTCTCCGGGGGCGTTGCGATTCCCCGAAAAGGACCGCGTTGGACACCATCGTCGGCCTTCACGAGATGACGGAGGCTGGACAATATGACCTCCCTCCCAAGAATCGAGGGAGTGGGGCGGCACGGTACAGAGCATCGAGCCATGGCTACATTGTAACTTCTACGGTGTTATAAAGACACGCTCTGGTTCTTCGCGGGGTAATTATCGTACGTCTTCGCAGTCTATAGCGCCCTGTAAGCGGTTGTTGCTCACTGGTCAAAATACAAGCCGTGGCTTTTTACACACGTCATTATTTTCCATCCTGCTCGATGCTTGAACCATTAGGCCGTGAACGGGCCGCTAATATATCCTGCAACATGGAGTAGGTACAGTACTTAGGATACAAAGGACACTGAAATGGATCGTCTTCGGCAGAATTGCCGCGGGTGTAAAAAATAACCATGCGATGGAGAAAGATGTGGCAGCCACTTCTCTCATTATCTGTTCTTTAGGGTAGGTGCAATCCCAGTTGATTGACGCGGCCACACGTGACCCCGCGTTACCTATCAGTCTTAGCAGTCACTGACAAGGATTCTCGACAGGGATACCAACTTAACTCAACGACATCCAAGAAATAGAGACGTTGTTAACCTTGGACCCTCCAGATTAAAAAAAATCACTTTCCAAACCGTCACCCGAAACTCAGTTGACCAGACCAAAATCATTTACTGGGAACCGCTGGAGCCAAACCACAAAAATGGCTGGATCACGCCAAGATCCCGTCGAATTGGGGAGTGACACGGACGAGGATGAGGCGTTACGCTATGCTATCGCCCTCTCGCTTCAGGAACAAGAGGTCCAGGACGAGCAAAGTTCGCAGATCCCGAGCGCCTCAACCTTGACTTCACGCCGGAATGGGACTGGCTCGGGCGGGGCTGGCCTCGGGTTGTTCTCGCTCGATCGCAAGAAGATGGAAGAGGAAAGGCTGCAGAGGTTAGCCAAGCGGCGCCGCTCGCCTACAGACGACGGAGATGTTGTCGAAGTCCCACCTGCAAAGAGAATGACACCCTCAGAGCTGCCAAGAACTGTAGCTAGATCTTTGCCTCCCAGCTTGCTGCCTTATCCTAAGGGCGCTATCAAACGGACGTGGGCGAAAGGTTATCCACGAACTTCAGAGGACATCAAAATTGAAGAAGTATTCCAGAAGGATCAGCTAGAGCTTGCTCTTCTCAGCTCGTATCAATGGGATGATGAATGGCTTGTGTCTAAACTCGACTTGAGAAAGACCAAGCTGCTCCTCCTGGCATTCGCCGACAACGAAGCCCAGGTGTGTATCAATCACCAACCCTGACTCGTTCGGAATATCCCTCGCTGGACAAACTGGATAAGACACATAGGCTGACGACCAACTCTTCCACAGAGATCCGAGATGCGATCCAATGCGCCACCGGGCATCAAATTCGTCTTTCCGGCGATGAATGGACCTGGGGCGATGCATTCCAAGCTCCAGTTGCTGAAGTACCCCGGCTATCTTCGAGTTGTGGTCCCAACAGCCAATCTGGTCCCTTATGATTGGGGCGAGACTGGCGTCATGGAGAATGTCGGTAGCTGAGCCGAGGCGCTTTCCATAGCGCTCAAGACGACGAATTGCTAACGCGTTCTCTAGATGGTCTTCCTGATCGATCTCCCCCGGCTAAAAGACTCCGCGCTTTATCGGCCAACCGCGTTCAGCACCGAGCTCGGCCGATTCATTTCAGCAACTGGCGTTGGTGAGAGCATGATAAGCAGCCTTGGTAATTACGACTTCTCGCGAACAAAGCACCTTCGATTTGTGTACACCATGTAAGCCAATCAAGACCTGCGACGTGGGAACATGGCCTGATGGCCATGTCTGGACCCGCACGAGCGATGCGCTGATACATATTCTAGTCCTGGAGGGCATCAGGGAGATTCCTTGAAGAGAATAGGTCAGTGGACGTGCATGATTTCGACGATTCTTGTGCAACAATAGCTCATGTCGTCTAGGATACAGTGGGCTGGGTACCAGCGTGGCTTCTCTTGGGCTAGCCACTGACGATCCAATCGAGGTGGATTTTGTTGTGGGTGTCATTAAAGTCGCATACCAGTCTAGGGAGCATTGATACTAATGATGAGTGATTACTCCAGTGCGCCTCTCTTGGATCACTCAACTACGACTTGGTGGGCGCCATATACAATGCATGTCAAGGTAAGGAGACTTTGATACTGTGTACCCCCTGGATTGTTTACCCCACACATGGTAATGCCATATGATGTAGACTGACGATTCCGACGATTTGCAGGAGACGACGGCTTGACTGAATATAAGTCGAGGATAGGCCGAGCGGGCGCAGCCAAAAACAAGTTGCCGAATCATTGGAAAGACAAGCTAAAGGACCGTTTCCGAATATATTTTCCGACAGATGAGACAGTTGGCAGGAGTAGAGGTGGGCGTAATGTGAGTGTGCAATGCTGATCTTGAAACAACTGGACAATCCTCACATGCGAAAAAACAAGACCAAATGATAAGCCAACGCTAACTCTTGAGCGCGCTGATGCAGGCTGCGGGCACCATCTGCGTCCAGCCCAAATGGTGGCGCTCGCCCACTTTCCCCACCGAACTGGTGCGGGACTGTGTTAACACCAGAGATGGACTCCTGATGCATAGCAAGATGATCTTGGTGTCACATACCCAGATACAGATGCAAGCGGAAAGTCAATTGCAAACGCGTCCGCAAACGCGACCAGAGTCGCGGCGACGCGACCAAGAGCCGACTAGTATCTCAGGGGAGCCGAATGCGGCAGAGACATCTCTTGGCTGGGTCTACGTCGGCAGCGCAAATCTGTCAGAGAGCGCATGGTATGTGAGACCCTTATCCTGACCCCCTCCCCCCTCTTTTCTGTAAGACATGGGGAAACTTGAGACAACAAGGCAAGAAGCGAGCATCAACGGCCAGTGCAATGGTGCGGTTGCGTAGCGCGCTACTAGCTGCCTCTTGAGGATATTTTGAGAATGACGGGGACGGAATCGTGATGAATCGAACGCTGACGGTTGCGGCTATGATACGCCGAACAGGGGCCGCATTGTCAAGGACCGAGCGACAGGACAACCTAAAATAAGTTGTCGCAATTGGGAGAGTGGTGTTGTAGTGCAAATTGCCAACCCCAAAAGCAGTAGCACTGTGCCCGCCAGCTTCAGTGGCAGCACCGGCGCCAGCACCAGCACCAACGCCAGTACCAAGGTCAAGGCGGAAGAGGCACGGTCATCGGTGCAGGCGGGGAAGACATCGGGGGAGCCGGACAAGGGATGTGATACGAGCCAGCAGAATCACAGCCAGGAACAGACACAGAAACAGAAGCAGAAGCCGAAGCAGAAGGAGAAGCAGGAGGATGGGAAGGTCACAGACACTGACACAGACACAGACATTGCATTTGAGGGCACAGTCCCAATTCCAATGCAACGACCAGGACGACGTTACCGCGCGGGCGAAGAGCCCTGGTTTTACAGTGCCCAGGGCTGATCGACAAGGGCGCCTTTGTTGGCCATTTTTGGGGTGCTAAGCGATCAAGATGAAGAATAAGGCGACGGGATGGATGATGTTGAGAACGGCAGTTGACAATTGTTGGTGATAACCCTGCCATCTCAGTTTAATATGGCAATGTGGTATGATGGTTGGTGGCCTCTGCGTAGCACATGTTCGTGTTTCGACCTGAGTTTTGGTTGGGGGCATGGAAACGGCTGTTAACCGACAATACTACTGTGCCATCTAGTCTAGATCATTATCCAGATGCTACTAGGGAGGATGAAGACGGAAAGGAAAACGGGCATCTCAAAAGCCTTGTCACTTGGAGATGGAACTGGAACTGGGACTGGGGGTTAGGGGTTCTGTTTGCAAATCAAATCACGACCTCCAGGACCAGGTATCTCGGTACTTGGCGGGCTGACAATAAAACCCATGCAAATGGTCCTCAACTATGACACACGATTACAAAAGCCAATTGGAGAATGCGGCCCAATGGGAAGCTGAAATCCCG
Source organism: Fusarium nurragi (assembly GCA_012977755.1). Classification (NCBI taxonomy): domain Eukaryota; kingdom Fungi; phylum Ascomycota; class Sordariomycetes; order Hypocreales; family Nectriaceae; genus Fusarium; species Fusarium nurragi. The sequence continues at coordinate 3,338 of JAALXI010000090.1, read as the reverse complement.
CCTTGTCGGCTCTCCCACTTTTGCTGTCCTCCCTTTTACTCGACATGAAGCACAAAAGGGAAAGGGTCGAGGGTAGGGTGTGACGGTGTGCGTGGTAGACCAGAAGAGAAAGAGAACTGGACTCAGCAGCCAATCACGGTAGACGGCAGAGATGGCCTGCAGCACGGCAGGTGCATGGGCCAATGACAGTCTTTCAAAAGGTACCTGGGAAAAGGAACGGGTGGAGAGCACTAAGAGCGCCACGGAGGCCCACGAGACAGGCACCAAAGCCAATGCCGGAGGTCCAAGAGCAGGTGCGTCCTTGGCCATGCATGTTCGTTTTCATTTTCACCATTTTTTCAGGGCCATGTCCATGTCTTTTGCTAATTCTCGCCCGCCGTTTCTACTCGCAACGAGGTATGTGCCTTGGAGAAAATAAAACTGGGCTGAGATGTCGGTCCGGGGACGCACGTTAACCCACTGACATGGATGGAATCATTTCAACATCGCTGCAAAAGGCACCTCGTGCACTGCAGTCCTATACCCCGTACTCATGGGGTAGTCAGTGTAGTTCTCATGGTAGCGTACTCTGTAGTAACATGACACGACATGACACGCCATGACATAGTGACATGGAAGATGCCATGATGCAGTATCCATGATCTGAACTCAATTGACGCGCGGCAGGATAAGGCAGCTGGCACGGTAAGCTAAGGCAAGGCGAGCAAGACGAGCAGACAGCTCGCCTAGGATAAGACACGACAGGGATCAGCCAGGTACTGACACCCCCAACCAAGAAGAACGACGACAACGGATAGAGCACAAGATCGGAGGTATCCAGTTCAACTCGTTAGTTAATTACAGTAACGACGGCATCTTCCTTTGGCCGTTTCCAAATGGGTTAGGACAGGCAATATTGGAGCCCAATCCAAGGCAAAGCAGAGCAAAGCAAAGCAATGAGAAAATCTGAGGGATCTTTTGTTACCTACCCCCCCTCCCTGACTAACGTAGTTGCACTGTCATTGTCTGGGCTTCTCTTTAGAGACCAGATTCTGGCATCCATAGAGTGGCCAGAGCCATAGACTAATCATCACATTACCACATTACCTACCGACCTTGATCTACATCCTGCCCCGTGCTGTCTGGTGCTGTATCATAATGTGCATTTTCTGCATCATGCTGGGCTGGACTGGATGATACATAGACTGCATACTTGCTGTACCTGTATGTACGTACTGTGCTTTAGGTACGTAAGACGGGAGACCCTTAAATGATCTTCACTAAGGTTTGGCTTGGGCATGTTGGCTGTCGTCTCAGACTCTCAAGCACGTGTTTGGAACTTGATGCGCTCGTCCTGTTGAACTTTTTTTTTTTGTGTATCGCGAAACCACAATTGCAAACCCCCAAAATGCGCACGAACCACTAAATGGTCCTTCTCTTGTCTCGTCTGGTTTTGTTTGGACATCAGGCTAGTAACGTTTAAACTAGTAACGTGGAGGCTAGCAGTGCGTGGACTGGAGTCCTGACGATGACATGGAGTTGGAGCATGAGCATGGGGATAGGTATCGGTAGGATAGGTATTGTCGCAAATAACTACTCCCGTGTATAGTACATGTGCGCACTACTGGCCAAAAACCGGGATGGAGGAAAGTGAAGGAGAATAAGAAACATGAAATGGAAACGGCTGCGTCGGAGAAAACACTAGTTTGCTGCATGCGATCTTGTCTCTGACGCCTGTCTGACTCCATCCGCAGTATTCGTGCTCATTCTCTCACATGGATGGATACTTGGAGAGATGGATGCAACACCATCGGGGCTGCATTGCATTGCGCTGCATTGCGCTGCATTGCGCTGCACTGCACTGCACTACGCTGTGTTGCTGCAGCAAACTCGGGAAAAGGAAGTAGCCAGAAAAAACACCACCAAAGCACTCCGTAGTGCCATCTACTAACCCGAGACAGCGTTGCCGTCGGGGGCTTGGTGCCGGCGTCGGAAGTCTCGGCCGCCTCCGGGGTTCCGGGCGGGGAGGGGTTCGAGCCTTAGACAGGCGACAGGGAAAACCGCCCGCTTTTCTCCTTTGTTGGCAGGTTGGACTTGAGAAGCAATGACCATGCCCCATACCGTAGATGGTTAATAGATGCCATTTAGCATACCATTCATTACTGTGCCATTACCATCACCATCCATGCGATGCAGTGCCATTGCCTGGGCGCGTGGTACATGGTGCATGGCGCATGGCCATGGCCATGGCATTTTTATTATTATTGCCATCTTCAATATGGCTTGCGAGGCAGCGCTGCGCATCGCATAGCATCGTTCGTATCGCAGCAACATCACTAGATACTGCCGGTGTTGCAGCAGACACGGCACGGTGCGGCATTATACAGTCATAATGGCGTGCCTTGTTTGGAATGTGGGCTCGTGGCGTTCAGGGCCCCCAGCGAGGAAGAGCCGGCCAAGAGTCGACAGAGGCCCTCTACAGAAGTGATGTGAGCTGTGATGGTTGTCACTATGAGGCTGTGGTGCTTTGGCCCTTTTCCTCTCTGGGGTGGATAGCAGAGCACATGGAAAGAAAAACACGTCAAACCAGACAAAGAAGAAGAAATGCATCCAGGGCGCCTCAAACATGTTTATCGGCAGTAAAGAAGCTAAAGAATGGCATTGTTCCAAAGGATTCTGCAGTGCCAAATAAGATACATCACATACATGGCATGCCTGATATCGAGATAGACGAAAATTATAACTAAGGGCATTGTGATGGCATATTCTCGAGAAAGAACGGCATGGTGCGTCACCGATGCATATTACATATTACGGAAGGGGACGAACAAAGTGGAGAATCAGCCCCAGGCGTGTGTGGATTAAAGAGCCCACTTTGACGGTACGGACACCTCCAAGCAACCAGAAGGGAGCGAAACCTAGTGATCAAGGGAAGGGTAGGGTCGAGCACAGAAGATTAAGGTCCCGTCAAGTTGGAGAAAAGGTGGGCAGATCGATCTAACAGCTTTGGAGTCTTTTGAATTTCGTAGTGAAGAGCTTCTTTTGACTGAACGTTAAACCTGTAAAACTACGATTCGCCAGAGTTTTGATATCGATTAAACAAGGTATATATTGAATTCCTCTAGAGTGAGATGAAACACAGCCCAATTGTCAGGCACAGTAACAGGGACCTACACGCTGGGCCCCTAATTGCCCTCTCTGGTGTCCTCTGCTCCCCTCTCGGCCGCATAGTAGATCCATCATCCAGCCACCACCATCCATGAGGTGTGAAGTTGGGAAATTTGCGAGACACCTGCCGTCGGTACTGTAGGTACGTACCGGGGACAAGGCTTGGAAAGAAAGCCCGGCATGTCCAGTCA